>JAINUG010000081.1:3632500-3880000 GCA_029706075.1 Aldrovandia affinis
CAGTGGAGAGAATGGAAAAAACGTAACCCATGGCTGTTTGTTAAGAATGGAAACTTGGGGTATCTAATGTGCAGAGACGCAAAGAGCCTTCTGCTCTTTGAAAAGGGCTTCTACTGGTATACATTTATTTGACGAGTGGATTAATGGAGATGTAAGTAGCCCTGCACAGAACCGGCTGCAGAAAAAAAGCTATAAGCACCGTGATAGCATATCACATAAAAGGGATGTTGAGGAAGCGGAGATGAAGAAAAAAGAGGTTCTCCCGAACAAGGTACTTGACGGTTTGGGGTGAGACCCACCGGAAACGGCAGTATAATTCGCACCCTGTCACCATGTGGGTGAGATGAGTTAGACCTCTAACAGTAGAAACGGACACATTGGCAATGGAGGTCGTTCAGAACTCTGCAATGTTCATAACTTTGAAAGTGAAAATACATCCATTTATACCCTGGCTTTGTTGAATTCTCCATTCTGATTGGTTGAAACAGTGTTCTAAAGGTCTACATTAAATGTTGAGCGCAGACCTCTCCGGGTAATTTGCTGTTCACCTGCACTGTTCAATGCAGTGCAATACGTGCAATAGTGTTAGCTGGCAGTGTGAACTGTTTTATCCTGGCCTATCTTTATATCACTGTTGATTCTCCCATACTCTTCAGCAATAGTGCTAAGACATGCCCCCTTTTTCTCAATGGAAAGTGTGATTCAATTTGATTCAGTACTCTTCAATACCCTTTTTGCACCAGTGATAATGAAGCGGTTGATGTTGATAAGGTGTAATTGGGTATGTTACTTCTGGGTTCGTACTGCGTTCAGTTGACCGGCCAGGTTTGTATCTCTGAGGTTCTACTGTATTTAAAAATGCAGACACTGAAGGCTACAACCAAACTCATAATTTCTTACTTCAACATTGAATTATCACTTCACAAGACCTGTACATTCCATGCTTCAGTATCAATCAAGTCATAAAATAACCACAGGTATATATAGCCCTTCAAATACTCGCCCACCCAACAAAACAATACACAAGTACATGCCAGTCGCAACCAGGAAGTGTGAACTTTACTTGGTGTTTTACTTGCGGAAAATGTCTGGCGATGTGTCAATGGAGGAATGCCCATGCTGCAATGAATGGATAAATGGGAAAGACTTGTTGAAGAGAAAAATGCCTGTTTGTTTCTTTTAGCTTGAATAATTTTGAATAATCTGCGAAAATTATTATATTCCATTGTATTTGTACTACACGAAGGGTGAAGGACAACATATTACAAAATGAAAAATTGGTTAAATTCCCCTTTAACCAATCTTCCACAACGATTTGAAAGTTCAGCCATAGAAGAACACCCTGTATAAAATGTATTAAAAGATCATTTAAAAATTAAAATTCCATGCAAATTATATTCCTACATGTAATTTACAAAATTGAAACGTATATTGCATGTTAATAGAGGTCTCTGGAGGTCTAAAAAGAGGTCTCTTTATCTGATAATGCAATAGGACTTTGACCTTCTGTTGCTAAAACCTGTTCACATGGTCAGCCATTTGGTTGCACGAAAAGATGAAACTCCCTTAATAGCTTTCATTGCAGTGTACTGGAAGTTAATGAATAGTTTAAGGAAATTAAAATGGCTTCTGAATTGAAGCACTAATTCATCAAGAGTAGACATGCATCAAGGTTATGTGCGTTGGATGGAAGGAATCACAGTTATTAAATTGTCTGTAATAATTTAATATTTGCTCTGCTGTAGCTGAGCTGCAATTACTTGAAGAGGCTTTGATTAATTTAATCACTTTCATACAAGGAAAAGCAGACAATTTTGCACCACAATACCGTTTGGAAATCACGGAAGTGGGGGGGATTTCGGAGCTGAAAGATATTTATTTATTCACTTTTTCAATGATTGTTACCCAGTACATTATGAGGTCATGTGCATGGTGAACTTGTTTATGACTGAAGAGCTAATATGTGTCTGTGGGGTCCCAATGATATCTCCAAAAAATGTCACTAGCCATTTGTAATGTTAAATATACTTCATATTTTGCACATAATTTTGTAAAAGTGCTAACCTACTAGACTATGGATTCAGCTATATATTTCCATATTATTCATATGGAATAATCTGCTCTCCGATGTCCTCTCATATGCGAAACAGCTCCGATATACACGGCCACATTTTATGATTTTCAAAATGGTGCTTCAAAACGTTATGGTTTGGAACTGGAAAACACAATAACATTAGGACAATTTATGTTATTTTGTTTTTTGATTCCGGTGTTTTTGTGCTTCTCTTAATGTTTTTGTGGTTTGTAGTTCAGGGCCACCACACCTATGTACCAAATTTTGTGACTCTCAGTTGAAGAAAGCTCAGGGGCTGGGCTGTGTTGCCATTTGCACTATAGGTGGTCTAATTTATATCAAGAATCCTAACAAAAACCAGAGGGTTCCAGCAGTGCATGCTTGGACCCCTAATAATTATAAAGTAAGCCTATAGTAGTTCATGAAAAGTGCAGCAGCATATTTTACTTCATACAGTAGGTTATGCATAGCATCTGAGTAGTTGCCAGGGCTTTAGAACATCGGAACAGTGCTAGCCTGTCGGATGATGGATTTCTCAGCTATAATGATTTCCCTGTTGTTGACCGCATTAAATGTTTCGTCCTGCGTTTCCCTTTGCACAAATTACAATCCACCATCAGGCCCATTTTTAATTTCTCTGCTAAATTAACAATCAACAGTTTGTTTTCACAGACACTTTAACAAGGTAACATTTGTTTGTATATACATTTGCCCTGCATTGCCACAGGATCTATGCACTTCAAAAATTACATTTTCATACACTGCAATACCAAATACTAAACTCTTCTTTTGTCATCTGTCAACAGTTAAGATCGGTAAATTATGGTAACTGAGACATAATGTGTCAGGTTTTAGAAGGGAAAAAAGAGAAAATGGAACACTTTACAAGCAGTAGAGTGTTAGGGTAATTTGCATTTTAATGTAAAACTCTTGGATTGTCAAGTCTGTAAACAAAAATTGTATTAACAGAAGGTACATATTTCTATTTTCAATGTATTGTTACACCTGCCAAATTATTTTTTGGTTTGCCTTTAAGAGCTGTTATTTGTAAAAACAGAGATTGGAGTCTTCATTGCAAAAAGGTCATAAACCATAGCACATTACCCTTGTGCCTTTCCTGGGAATCAACTTTTATTGTGAAGTGAGAGCTAATTACTAGTTTGGCAATTGGGGTTGAGGCATCAAAAATAAGGTATTTAACATGCAAGAGGCCCGCTTGAGCAGATGGCATGTTCTTGAGCTGTAGGGAGAGTACGCCATGGTTGAAATACAGAATCGGTATGATTACAGGGGGGAACAACAAATACCCGGCTGTGGGCTTACATCCTTACCCTTCCTTCGGGAATACGTTGTCAAGTGTGTCAGTTTGCCTGCTTTCCCTGAACTGACTTGACTTGCTTTTTTGTAAGTTGTGTTTGATATCATGCTGCATCGTTTCTTTTTCATTTTCTGCAGCAACACCTTCTTTCCTGGATGTACTATCAAAGTCATTTTTGTCCCTGAATTTGTATTTCTTTCTTTCTGCAAATTCATTAAGGACAGATCCCTGTACCTGGAATCCCATTTGATGAATTGAGGCAGTGGCCTTGGGTGTCAAGGCTTCTCATATGAAACACAGCTCTGGTCTGTTTTGTGAGTTTCATTTAGTATACGAAAAGTTTTTTTGGGGGAAATGAACGAGGTGCGAGGTGCACTCCATAGCAGCCTTTATCAGATATTTTCCTCAGCTTGTTCCATTTTTTTTTTTTTTTGATGTGTGCTTTAGGAACACTTAGGATCAGATAGCCGTGTTCAGCATAGCATGAACGAATGGTAAATTCACGAAAGACTTGTTTATATCCAAGACCACAGCTGACTAACCACTCTCTAATTAATTTAAACATGCTAAACTCAGGCCTATTGGATGTCATACACCTTTGATGCCTTATTACACGTTTTAACTCATAACTCATTATGCTTTTTGTGTTTGTGTAGGATTTTAAGCAACTATTAAAATTAACAGGTTTAATTAAATCACCACATGTGAAATAATTTATGTAAAAGGCAGATACGTTTAAATTCTCATCAATAGCTTCTATGAAACTTGGTTTTCTATTAGGGGTACTACTTGTGAACCCTCTCAGTATTTTTTTTATTTTACCTAAACATGCACATGTTTTCCAAAACGAATTAACACATTGTTTAATTCAGTTTATTGGGGAGTTGGTTAATGGTTAATACATTGGTATCTTATGGTACAACATAACCTTTGTTTTATAGTGAAGTTTCCCTTTAATCAGCCACTGGATCAATTGATAAAATGTTTCCTATTAGGCAATGTGGCAATGTATTCATATTAATATGAATAAATGTCTATGTAAAGTAAACTGACAAATAAATAATGAATAATTAATGTATTTTGTATTATGAGTGTGTCAGTTCATAATACTTTAGAAACTATAAAATAACAATCTACTCTTGAGGAATTCAGGGGAATACAATTGGAGGCATGTAGCCTAGATTTCTCTTCTCAAGTTAAAATGTCTTCTGTACAAGGAAAATCAAGGTCAAAAGGTGGAAATAGCTTATAACATTACCAAGGGGATGCTGACTGTATATTTAGGCTTTTTAAAATTTATTTTATTTATTTAACATTTATTTAATCAGGAAGCCCCTTGAGATAGGGATTTATTTTTCTCTTAGCTTCAAAGTCTATTTTTCACACCTACAAAACATGGTACCCTAGTATCCTACGATATAAAACTATCTTTCTTAGCTGTTAGTCTACATGAGTGGGCAACGTGAAATAATAAAAATATAAATAAGTTGGATCGATATTCATATTTTCGGACTAGTTTTTTATATTATATATATATATTTATATATATAAAATAACTTTATTATATATATATATATATAGTTATTTTATAAATGCTTAACAGTATGCTTACTGTACATTTTCAAAATGAGTGCGTATCTAATATCCATAGTCGCTATGTTGAATATGTGTGAAAGGGGAAAATATCATAAGACTTATGATTACATAAGACTTATAAGACTTAGCTTGATGGCTAATGTCAGCCATCTTAGTTATATGAGCAGTATTTATTTATTTTATTTTATTTCTTAAAATATAATTTATTGCAAAATATCTGATATTTTGCTTGAAAACCAAGTTATCATTGTTAAAGAGATTTTATAAATAAATGTACCCAGGCCAGTTACAAAGATTGATATATTAAGTGGAATAATATTTTATTTCACTTATGGTTGTATTGTTATCATGTGAATGATCACTTCTGCTAAAAGCTGCCACTTTGACTATCATCAAGTCTGAGTGGAATGGTTTACATTAATAGTGTCAAACTATATATAAGAGCCTTTTACTTACATAATGGACGTTGCCATGGTAGGGACAAGTGTTCCATTCCTACAGCAGCCCGACCCTACAGTTCTCTACATTTAGGGAAAATCAAGTAGAAAATCCTGTCATAATGAGGCAGATATGAACAATTGGGCCTCAAGTCTTTTTAAACATTATGCTAAGATCATTTTTATCGGAAGCAAGGTGCAAAGGTATTTAACTACTGTGAAGATAAGACAGATGCTTTTATCTAAAGTTAAAATGCAATATAATCACCCAATCAATCAGCCCAAATAAAATAATTGATTTAATTGTGCAGATTACTGACTCAAAGTAATAACAAGTAAGTTTGCTGAACCTGCAAAGCCATCACAAATTTAAGAGCAGATTGCGCATGAATGTTTGAAAACAGCAATTATTGTTGTTCTCCCAGACTCCTTGCTTATCAGACTTAGACATTAATTACTGCATTATTTCAAGGGCTAGAAACTTAATTTGACTTCTAAACCATAAATACTTGCAGATGACACAGCATAAGTGGTTTAGCCAGTGCATGTGCATTGAAATGTTCATTATATTTAAACAACAGTTGCAGAAATTAAACAGGCAAGTCCATTACCTTCTGATTTATTTGCGTATGTCGGTGGGCAAGATGAGTTTGTGAGAGCCCATCCGTGGGAGAGTGAGCCAACAGTTGTTTTGCTGCATTTCTGGTTGATGCACTGAGCCACTCTGAAAGCCTCCGCAAAGGAGCTGAATCCTGTCCATCGGTGTGGTGTGATGCTCTCATCAGACAGTGTGGCACGCTAAGCCTGCTCACCAGACTCTAACACAGTAGTAATATAATATAATATAATATAATATATGCCATTTAGCAGACGCTTTTATCCAAAGCGACTTACAGTAATGAATGCATACATTTTTCAGTATATGTGGTCCCAGTGGGAATCGAACCCACAACCTAAGCGTTGCAAACGCCAAGCTCTACCTACTGAGCCACAGAGAACCACGAGTAGCACCTCCCCCCCAGCTTAACCATGGGCTACTTTCCTTGACATTGACATCCTCAGCAGACAGCTTCACAGGATGCTGCCAGACGTATTCAGGAAGTACACGGGAACAACAGAGGTGTGAGGGACGCAGGTTTTGGTAAGGGTGGCATGGTTGCAAACATTGCCAGGGATTTCAGGTAGTTTCCTGTGAAGCTTCAAATTTCCATTTAATATAAAAAGGCTATATTGCATCTGGCGAGGGAGATTAGCAGTTTCACCATCTGTGCAGATTACTGTTTGCTAAAAGAGGGTGCAACAACAGATGAAGGAGTTGGGCTTTGCAGATGAAGCTGAGGTAAAAGATGATTTTACATCTCTTTTTCACACCCCGCAGATACAAATAAAGCTAATATTTCACTCACTTTCATAGGATAATCGTTTTCCAATATTTTCTGGAACCAAATTGAGATGGATTGTGCCAAGATTCCTCAAACTTTTTTCCCTCTGAAACAAGTGGCAGATTGTATGTACGTCAGCAGCAATCATAAATGCCCTGTGAAATGGGGTGGGGGGTGGGGGTGGCAGAACCAATGTATTTTTTATCACCCAGACGTGTCTAATGACTTGTGATGTACCTAAGCAATATGTTTTTTAATAAACAAGTATGTTCCCTTTATTGACCCCCTGCCTCAATGATAGGGTGCACTCAATGGGCCTCATGCAAGAACATTTTCGTATTTTTATCGTATCTTTCTCATATTTTTTTCCGTGAGGTGGCTTCTACGAGTGTTCCACGTCAGATTCAGCAAATGCTCATAACTTCAGAAAACTGTCATAAATGACAACGTAAGCTGAATCAATCAGTGGAATTAAGGGACCTCTTAAAACCAAGGAGTGGGGAAAAATTACTTGTGCAGTTAACGCAGTCATCTGTTGCCTGTAGCATCACAGAAATACAATTAAAATGGTGTGATATGAAATTGGAGTCAAAGAAATGTCTCGCGAAAGCAAGGCAATCCATAACTGCAACAGGAGGGGGTCAGGAGGAAGTCTCCGTTACGCACACCGACGAGCGAATATGAGATATTTACACTACCGTTCAAAAGTTTGGGGTCACCTTCCATCTGGACTATGGCTAATCGGGCACTCCTTCATTGTGCAAGATAACGACCCGAAACACACCTTGAAGTTGTGCAAGAACTATCTGGTGAAGGAGGAATGTGAACAACAACTCAAACTAAAGACCTGGCCTGCCCAGTGTCCAGACCTCAGTCCCATAGAACTTGTATGGGACAAACTGGAAAGGAAGAGTCAAAGCAAAGCAACCCACAAGTTTCTCTGGGAATTGCTGCAGGATAGCTGGGAAAACATGTCGGGTGATTTCCTGCTAAAACTTATTAACTGAATGGCCACTGTTTGTGAGGCTATTCTCACGCCAAAGGGTGACTATTTTGAGGAATCCAAGATTACATTTTCAATATAATTTTCTTGAACATTTCTTTGATGTTCATTTTGTTCATTGTTACATGTGTTTTTTTGTCATTTTAAAGTATTTACAGAAATGTATACGGTGTAAAGCATTGTCAATTATGAGATAAACCTAGTTTCCTGCAGGTGACCCCAAACTTTTGAACGGTAGTGTATATTGATATTGTAGTATTATACCATAGCCTCAATAGCCACAATTGAAACGAATGATAATGATATAATTATATTAATGAATTATGAATGATATTATCCTACAATTTGAAAAGAAAACTGTCAAATGTAGGCCTACAATTGTCAAACAGGATATTCTCAAAATGATTATACATTATGAATTCTATCATTTATCATGTAATTTATACGTACGTATGACTCGTACGACAGCTCTGGACCACTCGTAAATCTTGTTCGTACCTAAGAGAAAATTCGAAATACTCACAGAGTGACTTACGAACAAATTTGTGCGTAAAAGTGGTTCTTGCATCTGGCCCAATGTGCCTGGCCTGGGTCATTAATTGCCATGTTGCTGTCTCAAACCACACTGCCAAATAGCCAAGAGCTATTTATGTGAGCTGCCGGCTCGTGTCATGTTAACAAAGAAGCCTGGCAAACTGATCAGTCATTTATTTTATTCGTTGAGTGTCACAAAGTCTCAGAAGTAAATTACATTGTTTATGTGCCTGTTCAAATAATCTCACACTGTTACGTTCAAAAGTTCATATTCTCTGCTCAGAATGTTTTTTTTTTACAATGATAGCAGTGTTTAGTTTTTCAAAGGTTTCATTAGAATCCCTTGAAGCTTGTGTCTGCCATATTATTTATTTGTTTTGCACCTTGTTCGCCAGCCATCCTGAGCATCTGACGTACCCCATGGGCCCGATAAAATGTACACACAATCACCACACTGCCAATCAAGTGCAGCCACAGATTGAAAAAACTTGACAGAATGCATCCTTCTGATTGGTTATTTGTATGCTGCATGCTTCACACATTAACAGCCTATTTCTTTAGTGGCTATTTTGTGGTCAAAGCTACGGCTTCCAGAGCAATATAAATTGCTCACTAGCAGCACAGAATCTGTAGGTATTACTATATAAAATCTCTAACTGTAAATCTCTGATATAAAAAAAACGTAAATATCCTTTACAAAATTCCAAATTCTGAAAATGGATTGAATGGCAGCACTGGATGGATTGAATGGCAGCACTAACAAATGTAGCTCTAGATATTGAGGCAAGGTAGCTCTCTTTTAAAATGTTCTAATCTCTTGCAAACAATCTCAGATAAAAGTTCTCAACAAAAGTTAATATTGGTTTCCTACATGAGCTGAACATTATTTTTGATATGAACATCAACATTATGATTGCAATGGTGTTGAACCTCTTAGCTAGCACTCAAACTACAGTGGGTAACAATAAAGATTTTGAAAACAAACCATGAATGAATGCTTGAATTGCCAATGCCATAGCTGACTTGCAGATACAATGGTCAGAGATCTAATGCTAGCTAGAGTACTAGCTCTGTCCTCCACCGATAAAAGTCTTTCTGAAATGTTTTTTGGAAGTCTCCCTGAAATGCCCCTGAATATTAAACCTGAAAGGCAAGATTTGTGAACTGTACATCGGTAAATTAAGAATTTGTTATCCACAGGAGTTCAATATTGCTTTGGATGGAATATTGGTCTTGTAGCCATGAGGCTAGTAAAAAACAAAGAGAAAGGTCATGATGTTTCCCTTTAGGTAATTGGAATAGAAGATCCTATCTTGAAGTCATGCAATGACTTGTTTTCACATGCAAACAAGGTTCTTCAAAGAGCAGTATTTCCCTTTCTGTGGTATAGTCACAAGTGATGCTTTATATTTAGATGCTCATTCTGCATATGAGACCGTTAGAATGAGCCCAGGGGAGAACTCAGGTGTATGTCATGTCATGTGGTCATAAATGTTCTATTAAAAAACTAAAACAAAAAAAAACCTATTTAATCTTCAGTCTATTAGTGCTGTGGCACTAAAACCATTCCAAGTTTTCACATATAAGGTCCATTGAAACCATGCCCCCTCCATGTTTAGCTCCAATTCGCCTGATGCTGCCATTGCGCTTGAGTCATTGGCCGCTGCATCGCAGGCCAATATTATCTATAGCTAAATGTATTATTGCCTACCTTATACCCCACATGTGAATATTTAATCCACTGCAGTTTGTTTGCTTGTTTTATGTTGTTCTATTTATCGTTGTAGTGTGTAGTAATAGCCCTCCCACGTTGAATAAAAGTGTAATATCCATGCAGTTCCAGTCTACACCAGCTGCTTATTTTCACTCGAACCACTAATCATTAGAATACATCTATGGCTATAAGCAGTGCTACTAAAGCTACAAAACATCTGTCTAGGGAATGGAAACACATGGAAGTCATCTTCATCCATGCTGTTTCGCCATGCATATGGTGAACAACCCATCCTACAGCGCAGAGGCATGAATATTGAATGTAATTTTTTGCCTCAGTAATTGAATAATAATGTGTGTCTTAAGTGGTGAGATGGGGAAATGCAAGCAAAAATTTACCACACACAGCTCTGACGAGATTCAGCTGTAAACCCATGCCATCTTTTTTTGGCAATGCACGCCGTTTGTAATGAAATTAGGGATTTTCAGGGTACTATAAAGATTATAGCTGCATTTATTTATTTGATTACATATTTATCTGGCTAAAAATGCTTACCAGTGTTATATACAGCTTCTCTGACAAATTGTGTGGTGTCTTCCCTGTGCAAACTCTGTACGTGCCTATATCATATGCATAAAACATTAGCAAAAAAGGAAAAAACTCCCTCCCTCATTGTTACAAAAATTGACCTGCTTTCTGATGCAGTGTGTTTTAGAGCTACATGGATAAAGGTATAGAACCCTTTTTTGTACTTAAACCCTCCTCACCTCATTGCAGTAGTCTTGACATGTGCCTAGGTGTTAAAGGGGATGTACGCAAGAATTTGAATGACCTCCTTGTTTTAGTGACCAGAAAAAGACAAACAGATTAGACTCACAGTGGGGCTGGTTTCTCTGCAGTTGGGACTAGCGGGTTGCCAAGCTGTGATTTAATGCAGATCGTTGTTGGTGTTCCAGGCAGCATTAGCAAAACAGAGCTGTTGTGGGGCTCCAGAGGAAAGGAAGAGAAATGTATGCATGTCAAATCCCCCATTGTGATGTGGTCTTAATCTTTTGACAAACAGATTATCCATTTAAAACTCCTTACAAACATGTCCTATGGGAAATGCTAAATTACTATAGGATCCCATAGTAAACCAAACAAATCCTACAGTAAGTTGGCTTATTCTAAAGGACGTTTTTGTGATGTGTAACCACATTTCCATGATATTCACTATAAGGAAATTAAGCCATTTTCATAAACTACTATCACTATTGCAAGCAAAGAAATCTGTCACCTATTTGTTGGGCAGAGGCAGTGATCTAGATTTTCTTGCCTTATGGTGGATATTTAATCCGTTTTTTCAATCCCATCATTTGGTTTCTTCTTTGGATTAGTGGACATGCTCTAAATATCGAACAAGGGTAAACAATTATATAATTTCCACCCAGTGTTATGCTCTTAAACTCAAGTCTAAGGCCCACTCCCATGGATGGGGACATAGTGTGAAAAACGCTTATTCGTAAGAAAGACTTTTCCCTGTTGAAAGACATTTTCAAAAATAACTTTCAGAGCTCCAATCAAAATATTTCAGGACCAAATGCTGACTTGGTGAATACTGCAGTTTATTTTTCACGTGTCAAAGTGATGTTAATTCCCTTGTACCAATCATATGGATTGTGTGTGTCCTTTCTTGTTTTCTGCGTGTAGCTACAGAGGAATTTGATATTTATTTAGGGACATACTGCTTGCTAAATAAATAACATTTTTTCAACAACTTTTTTTATGTAGAAAAAGTTTGCTGCAACTTTTTTCCAACTCCCAGAGAGTTGTTGAGCTGCAGGCTGATAGCTCAAACCTGCAACGCCTGTATCAGGCACCCAGCACCTTCCATACTGCAGGCTTTAATTAGCTGACATCCCTGTCAGCTCCCCCTCAAGAGAAAGCCCATCTATATGCCATTCAGGCGCCCACACAACACCATGCAATGGGATGGCAATTCTGTCCTCCAAAACCAGAGCAGTGCCTCCTGCATTCCCACTGAATAAGTGAATTAACTTAGAGTGGTTGTTGACATACAATGCATGTGTGGTAACCTTGTGAAGACCTGTTATTGCACCTAAAAACAGACAAAAATAGTATGGAGGTTGAGAGAGGTCTGTGGAAAATAAGAAGGGACTAATGTGGGTTAGTTAAGGATAACTTCTGTTTTAGGAGGAGTTTATGAGGAGGTTTTTTTCAAATAGGTTGGTTACAGTCACGTGACTGTGCTGACACACTCTCCCTCAGTTGGTGGTCAAGAAGGGAAATCCTGGAAGGAGACAAGGAGCAGTGCTTGGTTTATGTAAACAGTTTAGAAGCGAATTTTCAAGAGAAATATAAACTAAAGATTGAAAAATGTGATGGAAGAGATCCGTATTATATGAAATGATTTTTCACAATAAACGAAAGATTTGCCCGCTGTCGAGTCTGTGGATATAGCTAACTATTCGTTCTACAGATGACGCTTTTTCAGTCCACCACCAAATATCGAAGCACCGTTTCATTTTGTTTGGCTTATTGTGTTTATGTTATGTGTTGAATACAGTTACGGATGCAAACCCTAAAGTGGCCATACATGGGAGCCTTGCCGTGACAGCTTACTAGGATTTGTTAAATTAAGGTAACATTGATTTAAGTTAAATACAAATTGTGAGCAGTTGTAATATGTAGGCCAGCTGTTCTCAAACTATGGGTCGTGACCCCACTTGGGGTCGCCAAAGGGTCATGGTGGGGTTGCCCAAAAAATTACAAATTAAAATAAATGTATTTTTTTTTTAACCATAAGCATTTCTTTACATTTTTTTAATGAAAAACAAATTGCCTGTTTTTTCGTAAAATCTCTTTTCTGACCGATTATTTTTAATCTACCGACATGCATGAGTTTAATCCAACGCATTCGTTTAACGTTACTGCACTACCCCATTGCATGTGTAGCGCGCCAATACAGCAGTCACGAAAATGGACAAGTTTGTTGTCAGGAGTGGTGCTGGAGGTGAGTCAAATTCTAGCAAAAGACCAGCAGAAAATTACAAAAATACAAATAAAACAAAAAGGAATAAAATAAGTTATGACCCGAAATTCCTCACCTATGGCTTTACATGGACAGGACATGAGGAGGACCCAAGACCACAATGTGTCGTGTGTGGGGAAGTTCTAGCTAACGAGAGCTTTAAGCCATGTAAAATGCAACGCCACTTGCAAACTAAACACAGCCTATTATAAGCAAAGCCGCTAGATTTCTTTCAGAGGAAACAAAAAGTTTTACAAGGACAGAAAACCGTGCTTAAAACTGCAACAGCAGCAAACGAACGGGGGCTACAGGCTTAATTTGTCGTCGCACATTGGATCGCGAAGACCGGTAAAGCCCACACAATTGGAGTTTTTTCTTCAGTTTTTCCTTCCCTGTGCCAAGGAAGTGGTTTCTGTTGTATTGGGACAAAGCGCCGCAGATCAGATGAGTACAATACCGCTCTGAAATGACACAATTTCGAGGCGAATTGATAGCATGGCTGAGGATGTTATGTCCCAGGTAATTGCTAAAGTTAAGCAAAGCCCATTATTTGCCATTCAACTTGACGAAATGACTGACGTTTCTTCTGATGCGCAGCTATTAACATACATTCGATATGAGCATGACGGAGAGCTTCAGGAGGACTTTCTGTTTTGTCGAACTTTAACGGATCGTGCAACTGGGGAGCAGCTGTTTGCTACACTGGATTCATTTATTAGTGACAATGGCCTAGATTGGCAACGCTGCGTGGGGATCTGTAGTGATGGAGCCCGTGCGATGACAGGTAAAAACAGTGGACTCGTCACAAGGGTTCAGGCTGTTGCCCCAAACGCAGTTTGGACCCATTGCATCATTCACAGACAAGCCCTTGTGGCGAAAAAAATGCCACCCAGTCTGAAACAGGTGCTTGACAATGCAGTTAGTGCTGTCAATGCAGTGATATTCACACATATTCAGAGTATTGTGCGACGAAATGGGCTCTGATCACAATCAGCTGCTATATCACACAGAAGTTAGGTGGCTATCTCGGGGCAGGGTGTTAAGTCGCCTGTTTGAACTCCGAGAGGAAGTACGGATTTTCTTTGAGGACAAAAACAACCCATTAGCCGAGAAATTTGCTGATCCTAAGTGGCTGGCCCAGCTAGCATATTTAGCCGATATCTTTGATCGCTTGAATGTGTTAAATGCCAGACTACAAGGTCGGGACACCAACCTTTTTGGTCTCACAGACAAAATTGAGAGCTGGATTAAGAAACTGCGTTTGTGGCACACCAGGGTAAACAGTGGAGATTTCGAGGCATTTGCGCTGCTTGATGACTTTTTGGATGAGAAGAACATGTCAAAAGACGATTTGAAACCCATCATTTGCAGTCACATAGAGGGTTAGGACAGTTTCAGAACTTCTTCCCCGAAAAAGCGAGCTCAGACAATTGGATCCGAAATCCATTTGTTACTGACAACATAACAGTCCTACCACTTACCCAGCAGGAGGCGCTGATTGATCTTTCATGTGACAAATCATTAAAAGCCAGTTTTGCGGGGCAACCCCTCGCAAACTTCTGGATATCGGTGCGCAGTGAATACCCCAAGTTGTCTAATGCTGCATTGAGAAAGCTTGTCCCCTTCGCGTCAACATACCTGTGTGAATCCGGGTTTTCGGCATTGACTTTAATTAAAAATAAATATAGATCGTGTCTGAGAGTTGAAGGGGATCTCCGCCTCTTTCTCAGCCCAGCGCAGCCACGCATCGATGAACTGTGTTCAACACTCCAAGCACATCCATCCCATTAAGTAGGCTAAGCAGTCTGTTTTATTTTTCATAAAGATATAGCCTGTGACTGTACTGTATTTGCTACTATTAAGTCTGTTTTATTTGTTTTTCATAAAGATATAGCCTGTGAATGCATTTGCTACTATTTTGGAAATACACCACCAATATATGTTTCTGGACTAAAGTTTTTCAGCATTGTAATTGCACTATCATTTATGTATGGGGTCGTGATTTTTTCCCACCCATGAAATGGGGTCGTGGAGTAAAAAAGTTTGAGAAACCCTGATGTAGACCATCTGCTACCACATATATATGTTCAGTTTATAAATTCCCATTAATGTTCTAGCGATATAGAAAGCAATGCTAACATATGAAATGTGAGTATCACAGGCTAATCATATGAAATGGCAAAAAAAAAAAAAAAACAACAAATGAAACAACACAACATTGCTAACATAGAAATTAAAATAACAAATTTATCAAGAGAGTAAATGAAAATGCATTTAGCCATATAGGGATCACACATCACTTTGTTAGATTAGTAAAATATCAACATCTTTCAGCATATCAGCAACTACCTAACATAGCAACAACTAGCAACTAACATTAGCAAGAACTAACAACACAACATAACACGTCAACTCATCACCAGCATTTCGTACTGTTGTTCAGTGCCAGGGAAACAAAGCTACAACAAAAAACTGCTAACGTTACAGACTAAAGGAAAGTTTAATACAAGTTTAATACTTCCCAGAGTTAAGGCGCAGGTTTGCCAGCCATATCTCCATGTTTTTTTTGTTAGTTTTTAAATATTTTTCCCCTTCATGAAGAATAACTTTTGGCACTCGATAAAAACTTCTGTTTCTTTCTCAGTTAGCTCAATTCGAACAACCATAAACAACACAAGCATACAACATTTTTGTGTGTGACTATGCCTCGACTCCACTACTCTTGTGTTTACTTGACCACCATATGGAGTTCGCACCACTGCAGCGAAGAGACGTCACATCATCTGTAAACTACCTATTGCCTGAATTGTTATTTATCCATGAAAAAATTATATGATTTTACCTGACCTCTGTTGATATTTGAACAAAAAATGAATTCAACACTGCGCCGCCATCTGCTGGCTGTCTCCTCTCTGAGAGTAGGATTGTAGCCATTTTGAGTTAAGTGTGGAACACAAACATTTAAATAGATGAAAACGGCTTATTCAGAAAGTACATTCAGAACTTTGGTATTTGCGATATTGCCTGCATGTCAATATGGTCAGCTCCTCCTGAGATAAGTACGTTGGAAAGAGTTTTTTCTGTGTGCCCTCCCTCCTGAGTACTGAGTCTTTTGGCATAGTGGATAGAACATATTTTACAGCTGCAGAGCTCACACATGCATGCCCAATGTGTGGCAAGTAAAATTGACGTGTTCCCTGATGAATGCACTGTTTATCATGTGCGCAAGAGAAAACTGAAGAAAATAATAGTCATCTCACAATGATTTTCAAATGTTATAAAAAGGCATGATATCCCCCTCCTCTGAGGCTCAAATGCATTAAAAGATGATGAAAGATGAAAGATGAAAGATGCCTTCCTATGACGTGTTAGCTGTAGGCAGCCTGTATTCGCCCTTCACAATAAGCTACAGTGATAGTCAGGGCTGAGAAAAAAGAAGAGAATATTCAGGCATTCATATCCTTAGACCTTTGCGTGAATTCCAGCCAGAGACGGGTCCAGTTGTTAAGGAAACGTAAATGAAAATGGAAAATCTGGGTAGTGAGAATAATCTGTGCTTACGCTCTCCATAAATATTTTAATGGTGATCATTAGACCAAGTTGAACACATGCAGAACTCTACACACACCAAAATAACAGATTTTTTTCTGCAGAAGAGGGATCATTTGAGATCATTTTCATCTCAGTAAAAGTTAAGTTCCAGATGTCCTAAAAAGGAAAGGAATTACCTTTGAAACCACATGAGAGCTGCATACGAGTGAGATATGGGTCACAGGGGCGTTCCCCTCTCCTGATGGATCCGTACCTACTGAGCCTCTGGCCAAACGTCAGGAGGGGTGACTGATTGGGGATGAGGAGAATGGCCCGCATGTCAACAGAAAGGAGAGGAGAGGAGAGATCACTCTACTTATCCCGGGCTCTGTTTCCACATATAGCATGTAAGGAACAAGTAATGAGGATTTTCCTTCTTTTATCATGCCCTAGATTTATTTATTTATTATTTTTACCGAGTCCTAGATCCTGCGAGAAGTGTGAGCTGCCCCCATCAACCCTCACCCGCACGCCTACCCCAGTTCCTGGATCTGGACCCCCTTCACGTGGTTTAGCCCCCCCCCACTGACTACCTAACTCAGGAGTCGCAAAGTCATTCAGCCCTTGGACTGACCATAATACAGTCTTTTTTGGACACATCCTGTGCTGGCCAGAAGAGGATGGGTTCCCCCCCTTTTAGTCTGGTTCCTCCCAAGGTTTCTCCGTATCAAGGGAGTTTTTCCTTGCCACTGTTGCCTTTAGGCTTGCTTTTGGGGGGGGGTCTAGGCCTGGGTTCCCCCTCTGTTAAGCGTTTTGTGACAATTAAATTCTGAAAAGCACTATACAAATAAATTTGATTTGATTTGATTTGATTTCATATGCAGGCTTTATTCCATTTTGACCAAGACTCTCCCCCTGAAATTTATATTGCATGTCGCTGTATGACAAGGCTGCATCACAGAGTACAGTGGACAACAGAAACATGCAGCTTGCCAAAGTGAAAACACTGAAGGCCATTCCGTTTTCAGCGCACCATTGACCCAGGAACTTCACTGCACGGACTCTGGGATGACAGACACCAAGTTACAAGCTGATTCTTGTCTTTAATCATGATGCGCACCAGGAGAATTCTCTGACTCAATGTCAGTAGAATCTCATCGAACAAGGAAAATACCCAAGCTTACATAGTATCTGGGGCGGGCGTGTTATGCCAACCCCGTACATTCCTTTGAGAAATGGCTGTAGCTACGCTAATTTCATTCTTCTAATAGGTAATTTGTTAGGTACGTTAATGATCAAACACAGAGGATGTGGTCGAGCAGTTTGTCCGTTGTTTTCGCTGAGTCAGCTGCCTCCTGTTTATGGTCAAGTGGTGTCTTTTTTCCGCTCAAACAACAATAGGGTAAGGTTGTCCATCACAAGAAACAGCTTTGAAGTCCTTATTTTGGATCCATTGTCAATTGTTGTATCAATTCCCCCTACTTCATGCATAAACGTCATCCTCTGAGTGGTATGCTGACTTGACTAAAGACTTTCACCCCTTTGTGTGCAGCCTAAGCTTAGAAAGAGCAGCACACACATGCACACACACACACAAACACACACACACACACACACACACAAGGACATTTGCTCACTGTAGCATTTCCCCTATCCTCTCAGCCTACAAAACCTATTATAAACTTTAATCATAAAATTTGAATCCCTTTACAACTGACAACGGTTCTGTGTGTGACTGACTGAACCAACATTTTTTTTTGGTTTGCTTCTGAAAAATATCTGCAACTGCAGTAATGGTTTCATGTACTGCGGCACTTAAAGGGGAGTTTAACTCATTGGCTGTCTTATTCTGTGGTGTTTGTCAAAACGTCAGTACGTTCAGCTAAGGATGTTGGCATTGACAATGCCTTGAGTCATCATCCTGGGGTTGTGAGGGGGATTTGTCATGTTTCCAGTGTTTGGGTTTGAAATGTGAACAACCATTGGTTTTAACAATAGAACCACCCTACTGCAGAGGAAGGATTTTAAAATGACGTATTACATTTCCTCCATTTTAATCTGCTCCACATACATTTTCCTGCATGGAAAGGTCTCATTTACACTCCCTGTCTGGAGACAGGAAGCACTACACCCTTAAAGAACTCATCACTGTTACCGATCCACTTCTCCCCAGGTCTCTGTCCACCCCTCTTAGATTTCTCGTCTGCAAAGAACGCCGTTTCAAAGGAGGTATTGGGTTGATGCATGGAGACTTGTCTTAAGGCTGTTGTTTGGCACAGCAACTCAAAGCAAGAGATGCACCCTCAAGCCCAGGGTTTGTACTCTAATTTCAAATGTGAAATACGCAAGCTGTTTAATTGTTTATGCCTCATTAAATCTGTTCTCTCTAGATCATATGTTTTTTTTAAAGGGTGCTCTGCTCATTCTCTTTAACAAGGCAAGTTAATTGCTGAGACTGAGGGATCCAATTTGAGATTTAACTACCATTGTACATAAAGCATACAGTGAGTGTACATTTTGATTGTCTCAGTGAATGTACACCTTTTTAGAATATTTGTATTCATTTTGTGAAGTAGCATAGTAATTGTATAAAAACGTTTTTTTATCTGTTATCTGAATTTTTGAATGCCCTATGTGACTATGCAGAGGTCCCTATGATATGGAGGTAATGGAAGGCTTTCATTGTGTCTATTTATTGTAGGATTACTCTGCCTCTCTCCGTCTCTCTCTGTTCACTTTTATCATCTCGCTTTCCTTTGGTTTCACTATTTTGTACATTTGCACAACAAAAGAGTTTAGTATGATTCATACCAAAATATGTTGCACACTTTTAAAACCATTTTATCTGTGTACTATACAGCATGTCCATCTTTTATCCTTAGTTCCAGAGAAGCAGGAACCAGAAGGACAACTCAAAGGCGACATGAAAAAAACAGCTTTTATCTATAAAAATCTGTGTGTGTTGTCAGCTGTTTTTTTTATTATAAAACACTCAGTTCCTCGCTCTGTCTCTATGTACTCCAGACAGGAAGTCATTGCCAAGAGGCCGGCAACATCTTAAGACAGCAGAATTTGAAAGTGCTGACATGGGAATATTTTGTCATTCGTGGCACTCATATTAATTTATCATGTAATTAGAAGCATCTAGTGAGAAAGGCATAGCTTGCCACATACCCCAACTTAAGGTTGCCTGCCATCTTGACTTTTCAATTTGGGTTAACGTTAAATCGTTCACTTGTGAAACAATAAATAAGCTCTCACTTTGAATGCTTCCACATTATTTATCTGCATGGCTAACATCCAGTGGGACTTACATATTGTACCTTAACTTTCTCACATCATCCATTTATGCAGCTAGGTATAGAGTGAAATGACATAGGTTAATAACCTTGCTCAAGGCGAAGAGTGGCAGAGGTCTACCAAGGATTAAAATTGGTGACCCTCTGCTAACAAGTTATGTTCCCTAATCACTAATCAACACTGTTGCCCAGAAAGGACACTTTTTCTCACTGGAATCAGAGAGCATGTGGCTTTGATGCTCGGGACAGTGTTACACGCAAGCTACAGGCATGTTTTGCAGGACCATTGAATGTAAGTCAAAGTGAATTATAATTGAGGGCAGAAATATGAATAAATCACCATGAATAAACCAAGGCGAAATTGAATTATACCAATGGGGGGGACATAAATTTACCCGCCCTGGATTTTATATCCCGGAGCCATCTGTGGCCCGTAACAGGGCATCTCCACAGTTCACACTCATGACTGTGAGTTCCGTATCCTGCATGGACATCACGATCCGAATCCTCCTCATTTCGTCCAAAGGACACCGTGGCGCATCGGTGGTTCCTCAATGCCCGAGATCAATGTGCTGCCTGATTAAGTTGTGCGCTATAGATTTCTGCAGTCACCCTCATCAAAGAGCCCATTTCTCTTTCCCTAATGATGCTGAACCTAAAGTTCTTATCTCCAGTACCTTAATTTTTGCCTGCCCATTACAAGTAGACAGTGACTTAATGAACTGCAAATAGGAGAGGAGAGCAGCATAAATCATCTCTTGCTTGTTTCCTGGGTATTAGTATTGTGCCTCTTTCATCATTACCATGGCCCTTGGGGATTTGTCCATGAGAGGCTGAATTGAAAATACACAGTTACCTTCAATAGATAATGCCCCAGGGGTTACAGTGCACAAAGGACACCTTACAAACTTCCAGGCCCAGTTATGGGCTTGCGGTAGCATGCAATGTGGTACGCATGCATTTGAGGTCCAGATGTAGAAGTTCTCCCTGACAGCCTGTGGATCTCTTTGACAGGATTCAGCAGTAAGTTTACAAACCAGTTGGCCATGACCTGATATCCTTCCATAAACCACTGTGGTGGCGTGACACTTTGCAGCCCGTTATGTTACACAGCATGAATTCTCGTTTGCTTCCCTTCATTTTTTGGCAGGAAAATGCCATTGCGGTAATGTAACTCACCGATAAAGATAACCCATCTGCTCAGTGATTAAATGTCAATGAGAAATGATGTCTTTAGTTCATTGAATGTTAAATATAGCCGTCAATGGTTGTCCTACGATTGCAATTTTGTGTCTTTTTTCTCGGAGTTTTGAAATGTATTTAACACTGAATCAAATGTAATCGTGGATTCTTGTCTCCTTTATTTCCCATTGTCCCCAGGGCTCTTCTCTATTGCCAGAGAGATGGCGGGAATTGTAGAATGGGGGCTGACTGAGTAGCCGCTCGCAGAGTTAGATGGAAAAGGCGGAATGACCGAAAAAGTCATATATCATTGCCTAGATCGTAAATGACCCCCCCATGCCTGGCCAATACCGTCAGTGAATTGTGTGACAGTGGCAGTGCATGCCATGTAGAAATTGAACCTTTTTGGTAGGGTTAAAAGGTTTAATTCCACCTGAAATTACAATATAGAACATGTAGGGTGAGTACTAGGGTAAGTGCAGCCTTGAGGTAAATGCAAAGACTGACTGCATATATCTGAGCTGTCAGTCAAACCCTGGCATTTTAGTAAATGCAGAGCTGTTCCAGTCTCCACCTCTAGATCGAAATAACTGCTGTCTAAGTGGATAGCAACTTCTAGTCTGCTGTCATCAAACATCACTGTAATGGAGTGGGGACATAAGGGGTTATTCATAAAGCTCACTGACAGGGTTAACATTTTTTTCAGAATGGTAGGTTTATACTGTACCCATATCCCCATCATGACACAGAAGAACAGTGAAGCAGCATTCAAACATTCAGCAGCTTACCTGTTAAATATGCAACACTTAATTAGCATTATGTTGGGAATCACTGCCACAATATGTTTATGAATCGGTCGCGGATTTTGCATGATGAAAAGCAGTCGGCGTCGACTTTTATGAATAACCCCTCTATGGCTTTATTTTGTTTAACTTTTTTGCTTTTGCATTAATTATTTACTTTTTGTTTTGCACGATGTTTTGAGCACAGCACCTCATACAGTTTGCAACACCATGGGATTGAGAAACCTGCAGAGCTGGGCTGGTAAGCAAAAGGTTGCAGGTTCAGTTCCCATTTGGTTGTTGCCTTAAGCAAAGTACTTATCTAGCATTGCTTCAGTAAATATCCAGCAGTATAAATGGATCATATGTAAAATGCAAGCTATGCACATTTCCCAGCATAAGGGCACCTGCCAAGAAAATGAGTCAAAGTATATATACAGTGAGGGGGGTATTTCATTTAATTGATGTGGCATTTTGTCATTAACCTTGAGTAACGAATGTAAGCTGTACCGTAAGTTGTACCATTTTCCATACATTCAAGAGTTGTGAACTTGTGTAAATATGGTTATTCAAGAAAAAGTGTAATCGGTGTTATAAATGCCCCAATATACTACTCAGAGATCAATGTGAACACTCTGCATGATCGTCGTTTCATTTTCTGAGTACTGGTTCCAGAAGTAAAAGGGCAGTGCTTTAACAGAAGAACTGAACATCTGAGAATGTGAGAATAAAACAACAACAACAAAATTTAATTGTAATTTAAAACATTTTAAGCCACAGTTAGACCAGCAGCAAAGTTCTCCTTTGAGACACACAGAGCTGGATTGTAGAATCATTGCTGAAACAAAAATGAGCAGTGCTCCGGAGAATTCTATCTTTAGTGTACGTGAGAAATTTGAAGCAATTTGGACACAAATGGTAAAAACGAGCTAGAACGTCTGTATGCACGTCCCTGTGCACAGTGTCTTTTTAGTGTTTCTTTTATTTATTTCAGGGTAATGGTTTTTCTCCATGTTTCTGCCTTTGTAAATCATGTCAGTCACAAAATAGAAAAGAATAATAGTTTCCACTTATGTGGAGCCCCAGTCCATGTATTTTAATACAAATGAAAGGAATGGTGGCGTGCAATTTGTAAATTGGCCATGCTATTGGCACTTAGCGGTTTCTCCTTGAGAAATAGGTGTGAATTATGTCAAACCACACTAAAGTATACCACGTTTCAATATTTGAACTCATGCATTTTTTAAATACATTTTATCCATTTCTTGAAGTACATTTGTATCTTTCCCAGATATGAGTGTTTCATTTCAGAGACTGTTTTATTTCATTTCAATTGTATTTGACAAACTTGCTATCCATACTGCAAGCAGTTTTGTTGAGTTTTCAGTTTTATTTAATTTTTTTTCAGCTTCGGACTGTACGGTGCACCAGAGTACAGTTTGCGTCATTTACACCAAGAGACAGATTAGCATATGATATATAAATCATTTGCACCAAGTTGGAGAAACAGAAATAAAGTTCAAAACAAACTTTTCCAAGGTTTAACTTCAGGAGCAATGGGCCTATGAATGGATAGGCATGGCCAGAATTCTTGGCATCTCTTTGTGCAAGATTGTCATGACCTGATGATGTCCCCTGTCCATCATGCTGCACTGTGGCTTCCTCTGAAGAGTGATAGTATTTCTAAGTGAGTATGTGACAAGCCTTTTGTCAGCTGGACATGAGACATTATTACAGAACACGTTCTGTACAGCACTCTAAGGCCACTCTAAGCTCTTCCTCTCTTTCTCGCCATGCCGTGGCATGTCTTGCTGACGCTTGCGGTTTGTCAGCGTCTGTATTTCCTGTGAGATTTATAAATCAGACAGGCCTTAAAACTACCTCTGAGGATTTACATTTTCTAAAGGTATATGTGTGGGATACGCTGTCTGATGTCTTCGCTTTCATTTGAACATTTGCAATGCAGCTATGTGCAACTGTGCAAGGATGCTGATATAGCCTCCTTACTGATGCCGTAGGAGTCATCAGTAAAATCGCTGAATTGTTATGTGTCTTGATAAATTCTTTAAGGATGTTTTCACATATGCACCCAAAATTGCATTGTTTATTTTATTTTTTTATAAATGATTTAAATCAGTAGTAGGGATAATAATATGAACAACAACAACCACTGTTGTTGCTTGGCACAGTGTTATTACTGTAATGTATTTATTTCAGTATTCTTTATTTGCTGTAATCCTGGCTGTTTTGTACATATTTCTATCCTTGTTGTTAATGTGACATGTGTCTCCATTATCATGTCATACCAGGCCTATAAATTGCAAGAAGCACTCTCACTTAAATGAATTACAGACTTAAGTGCAGAGCGATCCACTTGTCTTTATGATATATCGACGCATAAATCTAATGATCCACACCAAATATCAGAAATATACATGACATTTCAGAAATTATATGCAAGGATTTTGCATCGGAATACAAAAATTCTATATTTGGTAGGATCTGAACCCCCGTGTTGAAATAGCTCCTTGCGTTTATTACTGCACATCTGTGATGTGCAAAGGGAAATTGTCATGTATCATAATGATCACATTTCATTTCAACCTTGGTGCTAACTTCAGTATCCAAAGGCAACCATGAACGGGATAGACACTCCTGCATCTAACCTCTTCCGAAATGGCTGTGTCTTGTCGTGAGCTTTATGTCTTTACAGCTTGGCACTGACAGATTACACATGTACAGTTCTGTTCCCTACATGGAGACATCAACTCGTCAAATCAGCCTTGATCCTACAGCTGCGGGATTTGCATGCGTTCACAACGTTGATCACCAACTCGGCGGGTTTACTGTCTGCAGCGAGAGGATTGTGTCACCCGGCCTGCTCATAGCATCTAATTTGCGAAAGTAATCATATTGTTTCATCACATAAACAGCTGCGCAAGTATGTGCACACACAGCTCTTCTGCTGTAAGTCATGCTGTAAGTTGTTGTAGCTCACGCTGTATAATGTGTGCTTTCACTGTGAAATCTGCTACACCACAAAGAGTAAAGCGCAGGAAAGAACGGCGAATGAAGACGAGGCATGTATAATGCATGTCCCCAGCCTTTTATTAGATGAATTAGCTAATTTACTCCATCAGCGACATTACTATACTTAGCGGTAAATATCTCAATGTGAAGGATAGCAAAGCATCCAGTCTGGCAAACCACGTGAAATGTGTAGAAGCGCTGGGGCAGTAAACGGCGCCACGGAGACAATGTACAGAGGATAAACATGTAGGATGGTCCCAGGTGTTATGTCGGGTAGGATATTTTTGGGGAAGATCCTGGTAGAGGAGCAGGTGTGTTTCAGTGCACTGGCAGCTGAGGCAGCCCTGGCATGAACAGTATGGCTCGCCCCCACCCCCCCCCGACACCTGGGACATCACCACGGCAGAGCTCGGGCAAGTCTCTCGGCTCGCTGTCAGGCCAGACCCAGCGGAGCGTGGCCCTCGTCAGCCCTCTCTGCTCGTGGGGCGTATCAGAGATGAGTGTGCCATTTCCAGGGTTTAGGAGCATCCTTTTGATTAGATTCTTGACTCAACCCCCACCCCCTCTCGCGGTAAAGTACTTTTTTTACTTTTTTTTTTTCCTCAACATACAATTGTTCACCCCCTTCAAGTGTGATGAGAACAAGAACATCCTCAAAATTGTAACCTTCAGCTGTATTTCCAAGTAGGGATGCCCTGTGGTTTTCTCTCTCTCTCCCTCTCTCTCTCTTCTTCCCTCCCACACTACATTCCCTTGTGCTGCTAGCAGACACTGTTGTTCTCTGTGTGGTTTAATCACTTAACAGTTATTAACCTGGACTCCTATTGTCTGCTCTTTGCCGCAAGCGTTTGGGTTATTAAATCCCTCTCAGCGATCGAGACATTTCATTTAGTAATGTGTCCCCCGGCAGGGAGAGTAACTTAGTACATTCAATCTGAGGTTAAACCATCAATTTACAGTTAAGGAATATGTCCAAGTATTATTTTCGGGACTTAGACCTGCAGTTTTCCCTAAACTCTATTAAATTTGACCTAGCCTTAAAATAATGATGACAGAGTTAGTTGTAGGGAATAATTATGTGCACCATATCTTGTTATGCGGTTGATGTTGTGGACATCCCTGCCACGCTTTGCGAATGTGGCATGCTTAATAACGTTTATCTGCTGGATGCAGCAGCATCACATTTTATGGAGATTTACAGCACCCGGTTGAAGTGTTGGAGAAGTCGTCTCAAGACGGAGCAGTTCATCCTTGCTTGTCAGCTTTATTGACCCTAGATAACAAATTGAGCATTAACACATTTGGAATCACTGTTTTCTGTCTGAAATTCTGTCATTAAGCCTTAAACTACAGCAGCTCTGCTTGGTAGGGGACTGTAACTAAAAAGCAAGGAGCTCCTGCACAGAAATAGTAAGTGGCTGTGCATGCATTATTAAGCTGTTTGATTTCCAATGCCAGTGGGATGAGATGTTCATTTGCAGTTTTACCATGAAGGTGCATTTGACATTACAAGGTAATTCCCACCAACACAATGTATTCTGCTAGGAGGTTGTTTTTGTTGATTTGTGATTTGAGGCATTTGTTCAAAATTGGTATACTGCAATTAGAGTATGTATTCGGAAAACCAATACATTGGTTGAGCAGTCCAGGCTGTCCACTGCTAACATGCATCAAAGTGTAGCTGATCAAAAGGAAGGATGAGGGAAGAAACTATTGAATGTGACTCCTGATTGAAGTAGGTTTTCAGAAAAGTTGATGCAAAGGGATCTGTGGAGGACGAACCCTGAGGCTGTTGTCATTTTCGTTTTTGTTATTCTTTTCCCCCGAGTCAGAGTATAGGTCCAACTGAGAAACGTCTGTGAGAAATAGCTGTTGTTCTTTTCCCTGAATGGACAGAAACCTCACCCGCACAGTCTCACACACCCATGCACCACACTTCTAACCAAATTATTGCAAATCAATTGCGGTTTTTATTGCTTTTAATTTTTGAACCTGATGCTCTGGCCTTTTGTGACCCTATTTGTGGCTTCTCCTAGAGTCATGCGGGGCCCCCTGCTGTCCAGAGCTTAACATGCCAGCATCATTAAATCATGGAAAACGACTGCCCCCCCCCCATGGATTCTACGACTCCATGCAACTCTCCCTCTCGGCTCATGATACTAAGTGATGCGGGGCATAGGTCGCCTGCTAGCAAACAGACTCGAGACTAAGGAGAAGTGGATTTCTATATGCAGCCTGACCTTTTCCTGGCTCTACCCTGTAGTGGAGAATCTTAAGCCAGCGTGAGTCACAGCATGCAGATGCCTGGGGGGAAGAGGTTGTGTATGTGGGGGGTTAAGGATTTGTGTGTGGATGGTGGGGGTTCAGTGTCGACTCTCGCTGATGGACCTGAATAAATTAGTCAGGTCTCTAGGTCTGACCCACCCTCTGAACCATAACCCCCTGCGCTGCTATTAAGATTCAGCGGGAGCTCAAGGCTTCTCCTTCTGCCTTGCAATCCTGTTCCCAATGAGCCAAGAAGCAACACAAGGAGCAATATGATGCCTGCAGAAACAGTAATTGCAACTTGACTGTCTGTGGTACATCTAAACAAGAGCGCCATCACAATTACACCCCCCCCCCACCCCCCGCACCTTTTTTTTCCTCACTCTGTGTCATCGCAATGTGCATATGACTCTTCATTTTTCATACTTATTAAAAAACCTTGGAACTACACTATATTGTTTAAGCTCGGGTGAGCCATTCCCCCTCCACTTCACAGCAGATTAGAAGATTGATACCTCATCTGGAGAAGATGAAGAAAACATATTATTTCCATTCTACCCTGAGCTGAGGCAAGGGCTATAAAGCATTACCCAACTTGTCAGGGTGAAATAAAGACAAAATAAATCTTCCGCTGCCTTTCAATGTGTCAGAGGGTGCTTTGCAAAAGGAAAAGGGAAAAGGCATTAAATGGCCGCCAGCACCTACAGTGAAATTCCTTGAAATTAATAATTACTGCACTATCAGAATCATTTGACGTTCTCGTCAATTTCTACACATCCGGTCAAGAGCCTTCAAAAATCCCTGGAAGCACACTGTACAGATGTCTATTTCGCTTAACATAATTATCTATATATCCTCCATAGGAGAAACCATTTTTTTGCTTAGGGGCCCTCAAAACCAGAAGCTACAAGATTGTATAGCAGTTATGGGTTTGCTTTAGTTAAAACACCAAGGCCATGTACCTGGATTGAAATCCAAAATAGAAAGATTAATAAATCTTGGTAATCCTCTTTAAACAGCTTCAAACCTTTCCCATGATTTTAATTGCATACACACGTATGTGCATTGCACCTGGAATGAACGTGGTACAATTGAATAGCTCCTACTTTGCAATACTTTTAACCATCAACAATTACCATGAACTCACCCCTCCGACCCCCTCTTCTCGTAATGAATTACCACTCACCAGCTCTCTCTGTTGTCATCCGGTCAACCAGAATGACATTTGACCATGGATGCATTGAAAAGTCTGTAAGGATATTTGAAAGGTTGCGTGGACAGCCTGCTGCTACCTCAAATGTGTGTTGCTCTCTTCCAGTAAAAGGCTATCCCACATTTGTGCCACTTTAGTCTTGTTACATCGTTGACGCGTGTTCCCGCCAGAGTTTCTCAAGAGACATTTCCTCAACGCCCCTGTCTTGTCAGCCTTCAGAGGGTGTCTGCTCCTCTCTCCCTCTCCCCCCCCCCGCCCTCTCTGTCAGCCATGAGGCTGTTAGATCCTCCAGGACGTTCTCCAAGAAAAGATGTGCAGCGCACCAGTCTACAATTCTGTGCACTTATTGGCTCTACATAAAAGACTTCATCGATTCTGCCACAGCCAGTAAGGCTGCGAAAGCACAGTAATTGCAGTCTGGTTTACAGCTACTGTATATTCTATCACAGATATGAGAATGCATAGTTCTTCTTTCCCCTTCCTATACTGAATTAGAACCACATTGAAAGATTTTGGTTTACTGCTACAACACTGTCATACTCTCCCTTTTAGACTGATCGAAAGATCAATAATACACTAGTTCTGATTTAAAAACGTAAATCTTGGCTAGAACTAGGCAATAAGTAAAAAATAAGTCCCAACACATTATTTAGTATTTTGTAAAAATGTATCACCAGCGAAACATACGGTGCATCTGAGGATATTTGAAATGGATGACAGTCGATATTGTTTAGGGTTCGGTTGTGTCAATATGCATGGAGCTGATTCAAGGGGAACCTACATATGAGTAAGACTAGCTGACTGGAGATCAGTCTTTGGAACAGATTTTTTTTTTTTTTTTTGAAAAGTGCTGACCCGTGAGATTTTTTTTTCTTCCTCGCCTGAACCCATTGCTTTCTGCAGAGCTAGCTTCCTGCAAATGTATTACTAGAGAGAATCCAGGAAAGTTCAAGGTGCACATTTTTCATATTCTCAATTTACAGTCATACCTTTCCTTGATGTTGAGGGTAGGGCCCGCCCACGCAGAAAAGCGTTCAAAGTCATTTTTATGTGTACTGAGGCAGGCATTTCCTGCTTTCCTGACATTTTCCACTGTGGTTTGTCTGATATCTATTTGTATTATTTTGATCCCCTTATTTACAGAGAGTTTGTGCCAGAACCCTGAACACACAGACCATGGATTAAGCCTCCTTAAGCCAGAAGGAGAATGGAGAAATACGAAGGCAAAATCTCCATACCTAAAACAAATGCACCTATATGTCTTGTGTTTCAGTATGTTTTCTCTCATTTAACACTGTTTTTTTAATCTAATATATAAATGCTGGGTTCCCTAGTTGTGATCAGATATGGTTCCTTTTTACAACCTAAGAAACAAGGGGTGTCTAACTCAGTATACATTTGTACATTTCTCAAAACATTGGTTTTGTCCTGCGCCAGCAAGTCTGAGAAAAGGTCCATTTCCTTCTCAAAACCAGCCATCAGTTACTGGACTTTTCTTTATGCTGAAATGGCTGTTGATAGGTTGAATATATCTTCATTCCCGACGGGTATGTATTTCACCAAATGTGCTACACGTTCCGGACTATAGCCCTCATTACCTCTCTCCCCAAGGGTGAAAATTGTGAAGGAGAAGTGAGAGCAGAACCTGCCGTGCATTGTCAGGAGGCACAAATCCCTCAGTTTCGGATTAACTATGCGGTTAGATTGATTTGAGCTTGAGAGACACCAGTCACAGTTCACTAATCCCTCTCCGGAGGACTCAGGGGTCAGCCCTCCAGTCTGGGAGACTGCGCTCCACTTTGGATTATGTGAAGTTCATTGAAAATCTTCTACTCCCATCCCCCACACCCCAAACAGATTTGTATAAATAGATATTGTGAGGACAGCATTCATGGTCAGCACTAACTGCTATCTCACCTTCAGCCAGAACACAAAAGCAATCATCCGAAGCTGGTGTTAATTAAATAATTCCACCCAGGTATTATAGTCGATATTCTGGCGGTATTCTGCTCTATTTCCCAGACAAAAATGTCAGAGTCAGGGTTCTTGCGACAGTATGTTTTTGTAGAGTAGATACTCAACATGTACAGCATGTGGAAATGTGTAACCTTCCTGCTCTATAGGTTCGAGGGTGTATTTTTATTCCTTCGTTCCGTTCCCTTCCAGACGCGCACAGCTGTGCACTCTGAGCTCTTAAACTGGGATGTAGGGAAATGCAAGGGACACTCCGGAGTCCTCGGTCTTGATTCATTTCAAATGTCCACAGTGCACAAAAGAGGCGCTGCCTTTGGCGACAGCAACGAGCGGACATTAGGAAAAAAACGTGAGAAATAAAATAAATAAATAAAGGGCATACACATTATGGCTTTCTTTTATTTCCCAGAATTTGTGAGCGTACCGCAAAGTTTTCGAGGGAGCAGGAGCGCCTTGAGAAATCTTGAGCCAATCCTTCCTGTGATCTCTGCATATTGAAGCTCGCGAGGGAGGGGAAAAAAAGACAAGAAAACAGAAAGTAGAAAGAGATGAAAAACACAGTGTTGGTGAGAGAAACCAAACCAAGTGTGACAAGTTAAATTAGGACATGAAGTTTGCTTTAAAGACTATGTGAACAAAGCTCGCAGCGAGAGTGTCCTTCACCTCCCAGACTTAGCACAGAGACTGCCAGAGGCCACTGTTAGAGCAAGCTTTGATCTTCTCCCTCTCCAAACTTTGTCCTCAGTGACAATAATAATAATGTTTGGTGAAAATATTTTTCAAAATGTCTTTCAAGTGTTTGCTCTAACCTGAAGCTGTACAGATTGGCAAGAAATAAACAAGTTGATAACAATTGGTACAATGACAAAAAAATAAGTGTGTGCAGTTGGCGCATATTTTCTGGATCATAATATTGTTATATAAATTAGTCGACCATGGGCGCTTCAGCATGACTGTTTTATGTTTATGATTTTGTGGAGTTTTGCCATTTCTTTTTTTTCCTTGGCTAGGTCTCGTGTAATGACATTTCTGAGTAGCAAGGTGACTCATGAATCAGTCATTGAGATGCCGATTGTAGATGTGACAAGAATGAAATTAACTGAATGACAGCTTTATATTTTATACATATCACAGAGAACGTGAAAGAAACGGTTTGCACAGTATTATAAAGGAAAAGGACAGAATTGATTTCAATTGTCAATGAAATGAGTCAGAATCTAACAATATAGATGATTTCTGCAGTCTCGCAAACAGCAGGGATAATGCACAAAAGCCGATTTCACAAGATGTTCTGACTTTCCTCAGTTTGGTAGGCTCCTAGCCAGCAACCCAGGCACAGAGATTTTTTTTAGATGTATTTCTTTGTCGCACTAAAAAAATTGATGTCCCAACCACAGAAGGGGCACATGGTCAATCTGTGCTTAAAAAGCTACTGCACATAGTAGGTCAGCTACAATGCATCAGGACCAGAAAGGATTCCTTTAGAACCAACTAAACGGCTTGTGCACTCTGGAAAACTGAAGCTTATCCTATTGCTCCACAACATTTTGATTATTAGAAAATATTGATGTGTGGTAAAGACATACACTTCTACAAAGGACATTGGAATCAAGTTTTGATTTCTTAGTATAATATATTTGGTTACCGTGCATAGCACAGGAAATAACTTTTTTTAAATGATATTGAACATGTGATTACTTAAGCCTCACAGGATGTATGTTTTTAGACGGAACGGTATTGATCTTTTTAGTAAGTGGTTGAATTCCATGTATTTTTGTTCCCAGTAATAGCAGTACTACATTCTTTGCAAAGAACATTTGTGGCATTTACCATTTTCATAGAAGCTCGTCTTTAAAAGCGTATGGATCGTGCCGTACAGTCTCTAGAGTATTTTGAGTTATAATAGCTTATTGTGTTTAGATCTAAAGGATTGTGTGCAAAATGTCAGCCACCAAGTTCAGTGTAATGCAGACATGAATCCAATGCTCATGCGCCGTTCATTAAGGACTGACATTTGTATGGCAACAAGGTAAAAGGCTTATTTGTTATTTCGAGGCATTTACTTTTGTAAAACACGCACAACATCAATGTTAATTCTTTCAGTGTTAATAAGGTCGCACAGTGTGGATGGTAATTATGTTAACTCCCTATGCCTGTCTGCTGTGTATGTAGTCTACTGGCTTGAGACACTGATATACATTCTGCAGAATTAACTTGTTTTAGATTTGTACTGTATATATGTAACTGCCAAAATAAAGGAAACACTGAGTGCCTTAATAGGACTGATTCTGAACTGCTTGTTTGTTTTTCCTGCCAAACGTGCCCCAGCAATGACCACTCTTTCACTGAGATCTCTTCTTCTAGCCTCATTAGACAAAATAATGGACAGCTGGGCCTGCCCAGAGATTTTGTACATGACCCTAAGCATGATGGGATGTTAATTGCTTAATTAACTCAGGAACCACACCTGTGTGGAAGCACCTGCTTACAATATATTTTGTATCCCTCGTTTCCTTTTTTCGGTGAGTTACCTGTATGTATACAGAGAGAGAGAGAGAGAAGGAGAAAAAGAGAGAGAAACTGGGTATTTGAAGGAAGCATTAACCATCGTGTGTATAGAAGCATTATTCATTTTGCTACATTCCTGTAATACAAAAATTTCAACAAACATAATTATAAGTATGTTATTTATAGACCTGTGGGTATACATTTGTCTTCTGTACTTACTTCTCATCATTTACTATTTTGTCATAATTGGCCCATTATGTTTCGCGAGTTTATTGCGCTGTAAATCTGGCAGCTTTACCCAAAGGATTAAGAAAAAACAGGAGTGATACTTTCCAAATAGCCTCTTAATACAAATTTAATGAGACGATACCTCAAAAATTTGGCGAACCACCTTTTCCAACAGGCAGCGCATTGAAACCGGTGTCAAAACAGGTGCAGTTGGCATTTTGTATGTACCTGGTCTGCAATTTTATGTTCGAAGTAGGGAAATGTTAGCGCATTGCACCATGACAAAAATGAAAATGTCAGGTCATATCACTAGGCAAGGTTTACTCGTAATGCAGTCCCTGCAAGGGGAGCTATGGCAGCTAGTCAACACTAGAGCTTGCGGTCGGTATGTGTCATGCATTAGACACCTGAGATGCGCATGACCTTGATGTCAAATACAGACATAGCAGAGGAGAGGTAAAGCCACTTCCTCACACTCTTTACAGGCAATATGATGATCTCTGGAGCTGAAATATGAATAATATATTTGTTTTGTTCTCGTGTCTGCAAAAAGTATGCAATTCATCTCATTCATAGCTTTCAAACCATCTTTGAAATCGGAGAGCATGTTTTGCAGTTGCTGATACGGGTAGTGCTGTGTCTATTTATCTGTTCTTGTAAGTGGCTTTCTCCACTGAAACTGTAATGCAAACCTCGGATCACTCGATGCAAGCACTACCGTGTGATGGATTGCAGCAATATGAGCTGCAAAGTGCATCCTTGGTACTCCTTGAAAGTTTTTATCTTTGATTTTGTGTAAGTGCGCTCTCAATAATCAAGGCAGCCACAAGAATATGTTTATTTTGAATCGTGCACCTGGCAGCCTGGTAAGATTTCAAATTCCAGCGGATTTCACTTGAGATCCGGATTGATGGTGCACAATGATGGGTGAAGATCTGTCTCTTTGCTCTTTCATGCTTTAGTTTATTTTTTATTCCCAGTTGTAAAAATAAAATAAAAGCATTTCACATTACTTAGTCAAGGTTTTATTGAAAGGAGACGGAAATGAAGGCATGATGTATCTTAGGACGGCTTGACTGTTACAGAATGTTTATATAAAACCTTTGCGCTTGAGAGAATATTTTTATCCATGGTCATTTTTTTCCATTATGTTTTCATCCTTTTTGATGGTTACTAAGAATTTGGTCACAAGAAAACCCCATTTACATACATAGTATTATTCCTTCTCTCGATACTGTCAGAGCAGTTCCTCCATCAAAGCAATGAAATCAGTGTAACTGGCTTAGGCTCTATAAAAACTCCCTTCTTTTTAACTCCCCCTGTCTGTTCTGTGTAACTTTTTAAATGACATTTTACAGTTATCATTTAATGCAGTGTTGCTCTGCTATATGCACTTGTTGATCACAGTTGCTGCCTTGCTTTTGCAGGACCTGGCTGAGATCTAAATGAATCCAGATCCAGCCCAATATGCCATGTACATTTCACAAATGAGCGATGGGCTGCTGGATGGATGAATGGACAGATGGACACAGAGGGCAGACAGATAGATAGATAAATGGATAGATAAGACGAGACCTGCGGCCTCCCGCGTGGTGTAGTGGTTTCAACGTCCAACGCTGGCCACGGCGACTGGGGTTCGATTCCCCGTCGCGCCAGAGTTGGCTCTGGCCAGGAGTGCCATCGGGGCGGCAATTGGCTGTCGGCCCCAGGGAGGGGGGAGGGAAGCCGACACAGTTCACTGCGCACAGGAGTGGTACTGGGGTACCGGAATTACAGTCGACAGCTCGGTGAGTCCTGTCTCGGAGGAGGCAGCGCTTCGCCTTTGTCACTGCCGGTCACAGGACTACGGCAGCGAACTACAGAAACTACAAAAACGGGGTAAAAAAAAAAAAAAAAGATAAGACGAGACCTGCAATAAAAATCTGTTCTGCTGGAGAGCTCCCGGTGGCATTTTGCTTGCCTCTCTGAATTGCTGACATCCCAGATAGGTTACAGTCCAGTTTCTAATGTCACAAAGATAGATCTGCCCCTCACAAAGTTTCTAGTTTGACCTTTTTTGAGTTTTTCATCACAGGACCGTTGTGATAAAACTTCCTGCGTTCCCATCCACACTGTGATTCGCGGCGGGTTTCTGACACGAGCATTTTCGGGCCACTATCCCAGAATAGCCACACACACAACACAATAAGATGTGGAACTGCAGTTTCATGAACATACGGTACAGCTGTTATCACCTTCACTCAATATGCCCAGTATGAAATGAATTACGTATGTTAAAAATACGCCATCCTTTTCATCACAATAATATGATTTAAGCAGTGTGGTTTTGGAAACGGTCAGATACGTTTTAGAAGTGATGCTCGAGTCAGGCCTTTGATGCGAACAGCAAATGGAACAGATCCATACAATTTTCCCTTTATGGCTGAATGATAATTCTAAAAGACGTGGATGAAAACAAACAGTCATAACAGAGTGAGTAATTAAAAATCAGTTGTGCAAGTGATTGTCAAAATATTGTTTCGTGAGGCAGCGTCTGCATGACCTTACCATAAAGTGGTCAACCACATTCCTGAAACATTAAATATTTACAGAACACACACACACACTGCTAAAATAAAGGAAACACTTCAGTAAATGCAGGGTTTGGGCAACTCTGTTATGATGTGGGGCGCAGTTTCCTTTCATGATTTAGGTCCACTCAACCCCTTGGAGGGGAAGGCAAACCGAAATAAATACATATCCAAGAGTGCCCCCATCCACGGGGCACGAGCGGTCACTGAATGGTTTGATGAGCATGAAAACAATGTAAAACATATGCCGTGGCCGTCTCAGTCACTCATCCCAATTGGTTGATCTCAACCCAATTGAAAACTTATGGGAGACTCTGGAGCAGCGCCTGAGGCAGTGCTTTCCACCACAATCAACAAAGAACCAATTATAGAATTTCTTGTGAAAGAATGGTGTTGCATCCTTCCAATAGTTCCAGACACATGTAGAATCTATGCCAAGGTGCATTGATTCTGGCAGCTCATGGTGGCCCAACACCCTATTAAGACAGTCTACGTTGGTGTTTCCTTTATTTTGGCAATTACATTTATGTACTGTTTGCACAATTTTTGCGTCACTAAAGAGGAAGAGGACATGAAAGTATCTTTAAGAAGTACAAAATCATGAAGATTAGTGAACTTCCATTGCAATGGGCCATTGGTAAAAATTATATACAGTGCCCTGCAGAATTATTGGCACCCTTGGTAAAGATGAGCAAGAAAGGCTATGAAAAAATGTCTTTGTTGTTCATCAGCTTTTAAAAATCATTAAAGGAAAGAAAAAATCCTTATCAAAAAATATAAAACATTCTCAAAAACGACACAATTATTGGCACTTTTAGAAATTCTTATGAACAAAATCTAAATTAAGTCTTTTTTAAGTTCACCTGAGTCTTTAGGAACTCTTAAATGGTCATCCATGACTTCCTGTTTCACTGGGATATAAATATGAGGGGGACACAGGCGAAATTACCTTAGTCATCCATCAACATGGGGAAGATCAGCTCTGTTGTCATCAAACCACAAACGTAAGCACCTGGAGTTTGCTAAAAGCCACTGGAACTGGAACTGGGTTCTATGGTCAGATGAGACAAAAATAGAGCTTTTTGACAACAAACACCAGAGGTGGGTTTGGCATAAAATGGTCATGCTGAAAATAACCTAATCCCCACTGTGAAGTATGGTGGTGGATCTGTGATTTTATGAGGCTTTTTTACTTCCAAAGACCCTGGGAACCTTGTTAGGATACATGGCATCATGGACTCCATCAAGTACAAGGAAATTTTAGATCAAAATTTGTCTGCCTCTGTCAGGAGGCTAAAACTGGGTCATGGTTGGATCTTCCAGCAGCACAATGATCCAAAGCATAGCTCCAAATCCACACAAAAATGGTTCACTGACCACAGAACAAAGCTTTTGCTATGGCCATCCCAGTCCCCTGACATAAACCCCATTGAAAACCTGTGGGGTGAGCTGAATAGAAGAATCCACAAGTGAGAACCAAGGACTCTGAAGGACTCTGAAAGATCTGAAGAGATTCTGTATGGAGGAATGATCTCAGATCGCTTGCTTTGTGTTCTCCCACCCGAGTATTATAGGAGAGGACTCAGTCCTGTCATATTGGTACAAAGGGGCGGAGGGGAGGGTGCACAAAGTACTAAATGCAGGGGTGCCAATAATTGTGACATGCATGTTTTTGAGAAAAATATTTATTTTTTGATGAGGATTTTTTTAAATATAATTTTACTTCAAATTATGGTTTGATTTCTCTCATATTTTGAGTGTAAGATCAAACAATAAAGACATTTTTTCATAGTATTTTTTGCTCATCTTCACCAAGGGTGCCAATAATCTATGGACCATTGCAATGGAAGCTGCCTTGTGATTTTGTTCATTAGTATGCTGTAGCTGTAGTGTAGATTCAGGAGTGAAGCGTGTTGAAGGATTAGATATGTAAAAAAATGTATTCTGTAGAAGAGGCAATGGCAACTGACCACCACTTGGCTGAACCACAGATTGATAACGATAAAAAATAAACATTTATTACCCTCCTTAGTGTGCAGCACCTTTCAAGTTTTAAAGGGGAAGCCATATCTCAGGAATGTTTGTGAGGACAATGCTGTGGGCTACAATGGAACCTTTGTCACTGATATGGATGGTTGCATTTCATCTGGAGAGAGTGTGTGAGAGAGAGCGAGAGGGGGAGAAAGAGAGAGAGAGGGAGAGAGAGAGTGAGAGAGCTGTATAATGTACACACATTATAAATAGATAAATATGCAGAAAGATAGATAGATGGATATAATACATATAGATATAGATACATAATACACGTTGCAATAAAAAGCTGACTATAAATTCCAAATGGTCAGCCGCGATTTCAGTGAAAGGGGTTTCCGATTTAGAGTTTCAATCGAGGCTAATCAATCAAGAGCGACAGAGAGAAAGAGGGCTTGTGCGCTGTACTCGGAAGAGGATGAGGCGGTGGTCTTCGGTTCAGCCGTACACAGAATATACCCAGACGGGCATCGTCTGCACCCCTGTGGCCAAGGCTTCGCTGTACACCACCGGATGAGGCGTGCCGTCTATTGAGGGAAAGCCCACGTTATTTTCCATCTCTCAGAAGGCACGGGCCTTGCCGTTGCGGCGATTTTTTCATCCATGGTTTATTTCATAAGTGCGTTTGCTGCTCATCAGCAATAATTTCAAAGAGCTCATGGCCACTTAAGCATCTGAACGGCATAACAAGGTTGTTAATGTCCCTCTCTGCGGTTGGCAGTTGACTGATGTCTGCCTGTCACTCTCCCCTTTGACACACCTGGCAGAGAAGGGTGATAAAGTGCTCCTCAAAATACTCAATCTCCGCTGTGCTCGGTCATGCCCGTTCGAGGGGATTGGAAAGAAATACATCAAATTGAGGAGCTTATTGTGAGGCATTCTCTGAGCCTTGTGTCACTACCTCAGAGGTCACAAGGTGTCGCCTCCTCCTTCCCACTGTGAGAGGCACCATTAGAGAGTGACAAAGGTGCACCGCGTGTGTCCACAGGTGACGTGATAGGTGATAGGATGTTGCTGCCAGGGGGTTCCAACATCTAATTATTTTTGATAGCAATTGCCTAAGGGGGAGAGTGTGGGGAGCCTCTGTCCCACTGCCTCAGATTAGCATTCTCATGCCCTCCTAGTGCATCCCCGCTGGTCTGTGTGTGCACGCTACTCTGCAAACACAACATGATTGTGATGTGTTGAGCGTACTCTGTCCAAAGGCTGTTCTTCTTCCCCTCCTTGCATCCATCACACGCGTGCTTTCACACTTCCTTCAACCTGCAGTGGTGTGCTAACGGTTCAGGGAGACAAGGAAATGGAGGATGTTAGTGCAAAACATTATGGATTTAACACAACCTAATTAGGAACTGAAAAGGGCTGGGATTAATAATTTATCACATGCTAAATGAGGTCTTAATTCCCCCGCTTCCTCGCTGTCGGTTGTGGCTGGTGGTGTGTCAGAGAATAGGGTTTGGGTGCCCACACTGTGAAACCCACACAGCTTCTCTGGTAAATGTATGCAATTATTTTCCATTCAGAACTTTGAATTGATGCATTTTTTACTGTGCAAATGCATTTCACTGAATTAATTTACAGATGAGCTTGTTGTTTTATTTTCTGGCCAGTTTTTTACGACATTTTTGATAATTGAGTTTGCCAGAATGTTCCCCGCTTTTCCTCGATAGCAACACGTCAGAGCTTATTAATTAATGAACGGTACAAATTCAGGCCTATTCAATGTTTTCATCACCTTGGAAGTACATGTTTTGGCACAAAATTGCTTTTGAGTGCTGATAGCATTAATCCCTTCACAGACATTCGAAATGCCAGAAACATCTTTGCTTGCTACCAGAAGTGCAAAATCCATTCAAAGTTCAGTGTTAATGACATTATAGGTGAATGGGTTGCCTCGACCTCTCTATCTGTAACACTAACCAGAAAAGCTTTTCTAGCATGGACAGAGTCCAACAAAGGGCTTCCTCTCAAAGAGCTTCACAGCTAATTTACAGCGAACCTGAATGATAAGGAATTAAAAAAAGATCGATGGGGAGAGAATATCAGCAGTTGTCGATGGATTAAATCAGCAAGATAAGTAATTAGGGGCATGAAAGCATTTTCTCACCCTTCCCATTCAATATGTCAGCTTTTTATAGTCATGCAGTCTGAAATCGGGGAGCTTACAAATTGTGAAAGAAAAATAAATAAATGAGGAGAAGAAGAAGAAGGGAAGAGATGCAGAAGAGGGAAGAGTGCCAGGTGCCGGTTGCAGTAAATGGATTTGATGGCTCTGGAAGCGATTAACCGTGTCGTTTCTGTTTCTGAGCAATGTGATAGATTAAAGGAAGGATGGCCCCCTCTCCGCCCCTATTCCCCCCTGAGGTGGGAGTGAAATTGCAGCTTCACATGTTCCATTGACTACTTCATGTAAAATTCAGCTGGCGCTTACCCCCTTTGGCAGCTTTTCTGTGTTGGAATGGAACTGTTGTCCCTCATCGCTGGCAGTGGCTGCCATGGGAAAGGTAGTGGCTATAAGTGCTTTGCAGTCTCCCCTCCTTCCCGCCCGAACAGGGGCTGTAGCCAAGTATCAGTGGCTGCTCCAGCCATTCCAGAAGTTTCTGGAAGAATTACAAATGTGTGTGTTCACTCTCAAGCGGTGGGCACTATCAGGTGGCGTGCACCTCCCTTCTCCTCCTCGCAATGCACTGAAGGAAATGGCTCTCTACTAGCTGGGTATTATTGAACAGATACAAGCATTAAATAGGGTCTGCTTTTATGTTTAAGCCCCTGTAAATGATAGCCTTTAATACCACACTGAGGCATACAGGAAGCTGAGGCGTTTGTGTCTCTCTTTGTTTATCAATCTGAGCACTCCCCCTGCTGGCTGGTTGCAAGAATAAATAGAAACACAATCCCAAAAATCGATCAAGTTGCTTAATTCTGAAGATGCATTTCACTCGACATCACACTACAACATATTGTATAATCAATAAACAATCACAAAATTATTTATTGTAGAATTTTTTAGTGGCAAAGCAATACATGCTTGAAGTGTGTAGAATTGTAAAATTGTGCAAAATTGGTCACGTTGATCCTCTTAGACAATATCCAGGGTCTGGTAATAATTGTCAAAGCTAATAATCAATCCACCAGAAATACTCTTAACACTTAAAATACTATGAGTATACACATTGGGTAAAATGCATAATATTTTATATCATATTCAACACAACAATGTTCTGTTCCCAGTCATAAAGGTGGCCATCCTATTTCTATGTCAAAACGAGACAGGATTGAGCCAGTGTGCCAAGTATCCAATGTTTCCCACCGGAATGTTCTGAACAGCTGGGGGGGTTCTGAAACTTCCAGGTGTGGGCAGGCTAACAGATGCAGCTCTCCCTCTCCTGTCTCCAGGAGACGGAGGGAAGTAGCGGTCTCAAAGTCCCCAGTGTTTCAGCTTTTTTATCCACATTTTTTATTTTTCCTTTTCTGAAGCATACTTCTGCTTCATCAAGCCATTATAAAAAGAAAGCTCTCATTAAATCAGCATGTGTGAGGCAGATGGGGACACAGCAGGCATATAAATGCTGATATTGCCTTGATGAACACTTATACGAAACCAGGGTCAGAGCTAAAATGGCGAGGGAGGAAAATATAAATAAGAGAACAAGCTGATTTCCAAAGTCCAGAGAATTGGGGTGATTTGGCTTTATTCACTCCCATTCTCTAATTTTCCAAAACTTCCAGTGTACAGTAATTATGGTTAAAATCTCTTTCATTTGTGAGATACTTTGCCTAATGCTTCAGCAGCATTTGTTTTATTTATTTATTGTTTATTTGATAGGGATGGATACAAGTTGACATAGATACATTGTTAAAACAATAATCCGATACATTGTCCCGAGAAGGGCAATTGTCCCTAAAATTGCTGATTTCCAATGATTGCCTCTAGAAGGGCAATTAAAACAAATACAAGTAAAAGGCAGGATTAATCAAAAAATCTAGTGCTGAATCCAAATGAAACAGAAGAGCATGATGGCATCAATAGCATTGTATCAATTACAAGAATTAAGTCTTCAATTATGTATCAGATTACATGTGATTGCTTTTAAAAATGGTTTTACTTTCATTTAAAACTGGCAAGATTGTGCTTTATTTTTAATGGGACATTAAAAGCAGCCAAATGCTCTTGTGTGCACATTGTGTCAACCAATGGTTTGTAGTTTATTTACCTTTGTGTTATATGAAGGTAAATAATAATTGTAGATAATAATTGTTGACATTGGCTGCTGTATACTGTGCATACTGCCCTTGGCACAACATGACCCCTACCATTCTGCTCCTACATACAAGTAACTGACAAAATAAAGGAAATGCTAACATAAAGTGTCTTAACAGGGTGTTGGGCCGCCACAAGCTGTTAGAACAGCTTCAGTGTGCCTTGGCATAGATTCTGCAAGTGTCTGGAACTCTATTGGATGGATTCAACATCATTCTTTCATGATAAATTCAATAATTTGCTCTTTTGCTGATGGTGGTGGAAAACACTGCCTCAGGTGTCACTCCTTCCAAGTTCAATTGGGTTGAGATCTGGTGACTGAGACGGCCGTGGCATATGGTTTACATCATTTTGATGTTCATAAAACATTCAGTGACCACTTGTGCCCTGTGGATGGGGGCATCGTCATCCTGAAAGAGACCACTCCCATCTGTATAGAAATATTTCTCCATATGATAAAGGTGATTACTCAGGATAGCTTTATATTTATTGCTGTTTACCATGTCCACATGTGAGTGGACCTAAACCATGGAAGAAAAATAGCATAACAGAGCTGGCAGTATCCCTAATTTACTCAAGTGTGTCCTTTATTTTGGCAGTTACCTGTACCATCAAAGCCTCTCCTTTATCACTTAGAAGACAGTTCATAGCTGTAACAGCTCAAAATTTAAAACAGCAAGAAGTAGAATGTTGGTGAAAGTCAATCACAGTCACAGTCACCAAAAAAATCAACAAAGGTTAATAAATGAAACCTCATGATAAATGCGAGTGAAAATGGAAAAGAGACACGAGGTGTGAAATAAATGGTTTTACTTAGATCTAGATGTCCCTAAGGCTCATTCAGTGTATTCAAATCAGCAGCTGTATCTGTAAATGTCAGAGGGTACCCACTTCAATAAGGCTTTCATGCAGTCAATACGCGTCATTCACACGGCTAACCTACCGTATATCAAAAAAGCTAATTGAGCTGAGTGAATCTTCACAACAATTGTTCAACTTATCTACCTGAAAAACTACTTGCTGAAAAAGCCAGCTAATTATATTAAATATTTATAGGGCCTGGGCTGTCAAGCTGAATTTCAGTAGTTATACTCCAGGTGTCCTTGTAGGCACTCCGAGAGCAATTATTTGGCAATCAGCACAGACATGTGACTAATTATACAATTAGGGATTAAAACAGTATGAAACGATATGATGCTGTTAAGGGTAAGTGTGGAGGAGGTGAAACATGTAAAAACACATGTAAAAATGTCACATTTCCATTGATGACAGGATAAAACAATAGCCTACTGGTACATTGCATATCTTAAATGTGTAATTTACTTTGCAACGTATCTTTAGACCACACAGCAAATATTACAATAGACCAGCACTTAAAGTGATCACTCAACAAATATAATTTCCCCATCAATAAGAAGTACTACACATCCAAAGAGTTTGTAGTGAATTTTCTGACTACAGAAACGCAAATCCACCAATGGCTAACTTGATGTACGAAAAAGATGGGAATCTATGTGCCCGCAAATAGGTTGAAACTGCATGTCAAAATTGCCTTGCAGAACCTTCTACACAAGTCACTCAGCCACATGGTTAAGTTGGAAGTAGAATATGTGTATAATGTCGGATGATACTTTAATAGTAGCTTAGAAGAAATGCTTAAATTGGACTACGCACTTAACAATTTAGGTCACATGACCGCAACTCTATTCTTGTGAACTTTTCAAAATAATATCACAAGTTCAAATTCTAAATTAACCACATGGCTGAGCGAGTTAGTTAGAAGTTACTGGGAGGTACTTTTTGCATGCAATTTCAAGCATTTTACTTGCGGATACATACACTTTCAGACATCAATGCTAACAAGCCATCCATTGTTGAATTAGTCATTATTGTAGACAGCGAGTTTGCTACAAACTATTACTTGGATGCATAGTACATCATATTCAAATTTAAAAACAAATGGGTGAACTGTCACTTTAAAGAAAGACACAAAACCAAAAGTGAAGGCTTGAGATGATACAGGCAAACAGCTGTGAAAAAGCAAGAAAGAACAGAGAGAGACATGATTTAATTTATCAGTCAGATTTAATTTATCATGTCAGTTGTTATGAATTCTGTCGATGCTGAGAGAAGTGTATCCTATGGGCAGATTTTCACATATCATGAAATAAGATACAGTAAACAAAATGACAATGATTATATTTAACTTCAAATGTTAGAGCACTGGGCTTTTCCCAGCTGATATCCACAGCTGCCCCTGTCTTTCTTTACATGCCCCTGCTGGAAATATATTGTCTTTTTTTGTCAATACAATATTTTTTAACACTGTAGGGCAGGTTTCTCATTTTATATCAAAAAGTTTCCCCTGTTCAAAGAAAAACAATTTTTGGTGCAATTATTTATTGCAGCCTTGTCTAATACACTGCACATCTAACACGTGATAAGTGTCAACGGACATAAACACTGCGATGTCTTTCTTCTCATGCGCCTGATTAAGTGATAATTGAATGATTAACTGAGATGATTGTCACAATTCATTGAATGAATGTTTGACATGTAGCTTGAAATAGAGGCTCCATCGACACCTTACATGTGATATAACAGCCCAAGATTTTCACCAAGCCCTGTATATTTAATACTAGTTGTTGCAGTAATAGTTGTATCCCTGCTGTTGTTGTCGTTATAAATGTTTTCATCATTTAACTGATTGTGAAATATATTTTAACGCAGGGTGTGTTTTCTTTTTTTCTTCTTCTTCCATGGGTCATCCAATGGCCAGGATGTGTGTAGTGGATGGAAACCAGGCCTATAGTGCTTTTCCCTGAGTCTGACACTGGTGCAGGGTTAAAAGATTGTCTTGCTCTCTGTTCTGTTCTGTTCTCACTGCAGACATGATGGCCTGCCCTTGTCACACTTATCCCCCCGTCTTTCACAAGTGTGTGGGTGAGAAGGCTCTATAAAACACAAACATCAGGCATTGGTACAAATCAAGAGTAGACGTTTATACATACGAAAGAGCACTGCTCTTATGAGTGTACAGTCCAGGACCCTCTTTGCTCACAATGGTTGTTTTTGTGATAATTGAGGGTTTTCCAGACGAACACGAGGCGTACTACGTATTTAACAATTTGCTTTGTACTTTTCCGCTTGCACTTTTTGCATAGCAGGCAGGAGGAAAGCTTTGATGAAAGTATTTTATATGTGAAATTTTGTTGCTGAGTACAATAGCCAAAGTGGCCTTGCAAGCTCAAGTTGTTAATTCATGGCATAAAAAAAAGATAAAACTATGCAAAATGGCAGGTCCAGGAAGGCAACAAAAAAAAGGGAAAACAAAATCTTCCTTTATTGTGTTGTCTCTGTATGACATTCTTCTGTACAGCGGAAATCGCACGCCATGTGAGCAGTTAGCGGTCCCTGCCCTGGTACAGTCACTCAGCAGCTGGGCAGCTATCCTCTGCCTCACAAGCCCAGCTGTCAATCTAACCTTTTCAGCTCACAGCTTTTCCTCACTTCATCAGTCCGACGCGGACAGCCAAGTTGATAACCGGGATGTGTTGCGCAGCTTACAAAAAACAAAAAGCAACAGCTTACCGACGGCTGTCGGTTTCATTAGCATGGACTCGCAGAACACTGACAGCCGCTGTAGAGTTGGAAAGCAACAGTGCACCCACAGATTTTCAGTGCTGCTTAGTGGGCTGTTCTTCCCTATTTTTTATGTTATTTTATTATTTCCAGTAGATTTCGGGCTTCCCAAATTTATTTTGATCAGTGCCAAAATAAGCATGATGCTCTTCATACCTAGATGTGTCCTCACCTGTCCTTCCAGGTTAGATAGGCGATTCATGAAACATCAGGTCTGATCTGACAGGCCTTAAGGTGAACTTCCAGACAGCTGCACCTCGCGTACGCGTAATGTCAATGTTTTGCAAGGACGTGCAAAAAGGGCTCTCCCAACGACCGCGGCATACGCGTGGCAGCCATCTTGCGTACGCGTATTTAAAGTGAAGTGTATTTAAGCCTTTAGTCTTCTCATTATTTTGTGTTAATTTGGCAACGCTTCTTCTTAGAACAATGTGAGACTATTGAAATGAAATCCCTCACGAGGGCCATTTCCATGTGTCTCTGCTGTGGCTCGGAGCTGTAATGTAAAATCTGATCCTTGAGGCCACCCAGATAGAGCAGTCGCGGCTGCATGGGACGTGAGAGATTCTTTAAAACATTTTTGTTTTCTTTCTTCTTTCTCTTTTTTATTTATTTGCCAAGGGGTGACAATTAGACTGCACTTTTTTTTTTTTTTTTACAGAGGCCGTGATCCTTCAGGGAACTGAAGGAAAAAGTTGATAATCGAAAGGAGAGAAGACGAGTCTCATGATAAATCACTTAATCCCTCAGCTCAATCTTTTACTATAATTACGTATCTGATGCACAGATGAAAGCTGTGCCTCTACATTTGCAGTTGCTCTATAAAATGATTCCCGCCAGCTGATTTCGTGGATGCGTCCAATAAGACTTAGCGCTGCTCTCCAAATTTTGGATCATAAAATCAGATTTGATGGGTATTCTAACTTGTTATCACTTGCAAAGTCAACGGTCGATTCATTTCTGTATAATTGTGTTACATGATGAGGCTATTAGCATCACTGTACTTCCTTCAAAATACGATTACTAAGGTCTTGGAGCATATGATTTCAATATACAGTTTTTGGCTTCAAGAGAAATGTAGTTTTAACAAGAATTCCATTTTCTGTTTAATCTTTTGAATTTTGTAATCCTACAAGCATAGCCAAGAAATGTAAATTTAATCTATTATGTTATGTGAGTATAATTTAAAGACATTTAATGTACTATATACTGATACACTGTATACTGTACGTATATACAGTATATACACTACCGGTCAAAGGTTTTAGAACACCCCCATTTTCCAGTTTTTCCTGAAATGTAAGCAGTGCAAGTCCAGTGAATAACCTGAAATGGTACAAAGGTAAGCGATAAACTGACAGAGGTAAAAAAAAGTTTAGGTTACCAAAAACTGAAAAATAATGTAAATGTTTTGCCAGTGAGTAGTTTCCTACACCATCAAAAGGCACTTGGAAACTGGAGGAAACTCTGACAGGAAGAGGTCTGGCAGTCCCAACTCTGTGAGTCAACAGCTTGCGTGATAGGCGGCTCACAGAACGACAGCTCAAGCACAGCTTAACACTGCTCGAAGTAAGGAAGTCTCAGTTTCAACTGTGAAGAGAAGACTTCGAGCTGCAGATTTGACAGGTCGAGTGGCAGTAAGAAAGCCATTGCTAAGATGGCAAAATAAGAAAAAGAGGCTTGCCTGGGCCATGAAGCACCACCAGTGGACTACTGAAGACTGGATGAAGGTCTTATCAAAGGATGAATCTAAATTTGAAATCTTGAAATTCAGGATCCAGTGACTGTTAACCCACACGACTGTTAACCCACATTAACCCATTACTTGTTCTCTGAAAAGGGCCTTTTTTTATAACTCTGAAATTAACATTATTTTTCAGTTTTTGGTAACCTTAACTCTTTTTTTTTTTAACCTCTGGCAGGTTACTGCTTACGTTTGTACCATTTCAGGTTATTCACTGGACTTGAACTGCTTAAATTTCAGTAAAAACTGGAAAATGGGGGTGTTCTAAAACTTTTCACCAGTAGTGTATATATATTCCATCACTGGCTTGTAAATCTGGATAAGATCATCTACCAAATGAAAAAATGCAATTAAATAATAATAATAATAATAATATACAAGTAACTGCCAAAATAAAGGAAACATCAATATTCACCTTAGGATGAAGGTGATCATTCTGGCTTTGTATTTATTGCCATTTACTTTGTCCTCTAAGGGGTTGAGTGGGCCTAAACCATGGCAGAAAAAGGCACCCCACACCACAAAGTCAGTATAGAGCAGGGGTGTCAAACTCATTCCATCGTGGGCCGAGTGTATGCAGGTTTTTGTTGCAACCAGTGCACAACACCAGGTGATTTCAATTAGTTCCCCTCCTTGGTTGAAGAAGGAAGCTAATTAGTGAAATCACCTGGTGTTGTGCACTGGTTGCAACAAAATCCTGCATACACTCGGCCCACGATGGAATGAGTTTGACACCCCTGGTATAGAGTATACCTAAAATGAAATTGAATTTCTACCAAAATCCTCATTAGTTATCTATTTGGCTAACCCGTAGTCTACTACATCAAAAATAAAATTCACAGTCACTTGATGCTATATACAACGTGCAATGAGAAATGGCATTTTCCCGTTTCTGGAGTGCACGTTCTTATGTCTGTTACAGGATCCTGTCATAAGGTGTGATGGTTTAAACATAGGGTTATTTTGTACATCAAGCATGACTGCGTTGCACATTCGGCCATTGCCGATGTTTGCTTCGTACGTATTTATATTTGCGGTTCCATTATCTAGCGACTAGCAAGCTCCCCCATCTGGCATGGAGCATCAATAAACGAACAGACCTCAGGTCGCAGCGGGTATACTGACATTTGTTCGCAATGCCGTATTCGACAGCAGTTCGACAGCCTGTGCAATCACACCAAATTCTATTTCGTTTGAAGTATACTGAGGCCTTAACAGAGCCAGCAGTATCCCTCATTTACTCAAGTGTGTCTTTTATTTTGGCAGTTACGTGTACATGTAAACCCATTAAATGAAGTGGCCTCTTTTCATGGGTTTGCATGCTACCATATTAAAATAATAACCATCTCAATGTATCCAGGTCTTTGTCCACAGTATAAGAAAGTATGATACAGGGTTCACTTGTATGATTTGGATAATAGTAATGGAAATAACAAAAGTGCAATAATGCAAATTCATAGTCAAACCTGAAAAATTGAGAACAAATGTCAACAAGTTTGTGGGAGGCCTATCTTGTTCAGAGTAATGTATTCCCAGCACCCAGTTGTTGTGCCACAATTACTAGTGTCATTTTTCAGACTATAGCGTGTTCATTTAGGTGATTGCTGAAGTCTTCAATCTCTGTTTATGAATAAAAAAGGAACTCTTGCATTTATTTGTAAATCAAAGTTAAGGCCAAATGTTGATTTAACCCAAGCATAAATTAGGGTATTAATGATGATGACACAATCAGCAGTCTTTGCTACTGTTCATCTGGTTATATTGTTTACACGTAGCATTGGTTATATATGTAGGTATTGGTACATTTGTATGCTGATAATAATAATTATGATGATCATGATGATAGTTAGAATGGCATGCGATACACACTGTATGGTTTTATCTGATGATGACGATGATGATGATTATCAGGTCAGGTAGCCTGACAGTGCAAAGTGTATAAAACAAATGCAACTAGGATAATTAGCAGTCACAATAAAAGGTGAATAAAATAGCATACTAATACTATTACGAAAGCCTGTGAACAGTATGCCATTACAGTAAGGCATATAATTGTAGACTATTTATTTTATTAAAAAATTTATTTATTTTAAAAATGCAGCCTGTGTTACCACAGAAATCTTTCACTGCCAAGATATAGAAACGATGCCCCTGCTGCAGCCCCAGCTCCTTATGCGTGATAATTAAATATGATGTTGCACTGATAAGGAGGGAGGTAATGTGCATAAAGTGCAAATATTCTGACAAAAAGGATATATTTTGCTACCTTATGTTCTGACAGTGGCATAGAGCGATGCAAGATGCTCATTAACACAGCATACCCCAGCCCTTCCCCTTCAATAATCTTTGTCCACTTTTGCAAGGTTGCTAAATGTCATATGCACTCACCGTGAAATTGCAATTAAAAAAATAGGTGAAAAAAAGGCTCTTAACCTTTATGTGGCATAATAAGATTATGCACACAGAAGAAGACATTAAAATGGATGAATATAACGCACATTGTCAGATATTGTGATAATACTTGTAAAGTTCTACAGACAATTAAAGACATTTGAGCTGCGTGTGCACTAAAAAGAAAATCAGCAGAAGACTGGATTGCCCATGACTGCAAATCATCTGGGCAGTGCCTGGAGAGGGGTCCTCTTCATTGGTGTATTTACTTTGTTTAACCTTTATTTGACCCACGAGAGAAAGTTAGAGCTAATGGATCATTCAGTGTGAGGGGCGCAGGGGGGATCGAGCCAGTCAGCCGTAGGGAATGATTTGATGGCAAGATTGAGAAAGGCTTGTCACAGAATTTTGCTGCAGCACCCAGGTTATCACCCCTGCAGCACGATTTTCATGATGCAATTAATTGCAGAGAAACGAGGAGTGATTCCAGTGATTATCTGTGCTGGGGGGTGCAGGTTACCTGGGGCAAATGGACTTGAAGTGTCCTGTCCGTGCTCCCATCTCATCTCATTACATCACATCAAATCATGGCACAGCCAAATAGCTTGTGGGCGTTTGTCCACCAAGGGTGTTTTCACACAAACACAGCGCTGCGGATTGCGTCTAGCATCTAGCTGAGGCACACTTCAAGCCAAGGAAGTTCACACCCCGTGACTTAGCATGTGGGTGTCTGGGGGTGGCTAATTATTGTCACATATCTTGTGCTGCAAAAAAAGATTTACCAGAAAAGGCAAGGATAGGACTCCTACTACAGTGCAGTGAAATGGATACATTGAAATGGAACCAACTGTGGTTAAATTGGAGCATAAGGTTCTTTCACACTCTGACATTGCAAATGCCTCATTTTGTAAAGATTGAGAGTGAGTGCATGAGCTAGTTAAGAGAGGAGACTAATTGTATAGGTCGTACTGTATGTCTTATTTGTATTCAGTGTAGCTGACTGTCATATGCCTATGTAACATATAACCACAAAGGGATCTTAATGAGGGAGAGCAGATAAAACTCAGTAGTGTGATGGGCTACTTTATCTTTTAAAATGGGATGTAGGATGATTAAGAGGAGAGAACAAAGAAAACACAGTTCCTCCTGATGTGATAATGGGATGATCTTTTGCCTACACAGAAAAATGCATGCTGCCTGGGCACAAAAGGCTTGCCTAACAGTTTCCGCCTTTTGCCTTCTTTCAATGGACCTGTTATGTGTATTGTGACACAACTGTGGATATTAATATTTCACACAACATGTAAGATGTTACGTTGATGTTTAGATGATAATGACCGGCTTTTTTTGTGAAATGGCTCCATAGCTACAGTATGTGGCGGATTGAGTCTAACCCTATAGTATATTTTAAAAAATACTGCATTCATTGGGTGCAATTATATATAAATTCACATTTGTGTTCAGGTAAGTATATACATTATAATTCCACAAATTTCATATCATGAAATGTCCTAGGAGGAACCTGGGTTCCTTTCTGCAATCAATGATGTCACATCAATTATTTCTACAGTATTTTAATTATATTGATATTATTTGGTGGCACATACAAAAGAAACTTATGAAGGACATAAGTGCTAAATAAGATGGCATAGCATTCCTAACCATTCACAACAGCAAGGGCATACAGTGCACCTTAACTACATTGTTGAAGTGAAGTACAACCCATCATTTACACACATTTATGAAGTCAGCTCACTTTCATATCAAATTCACACACCACATTGTCATTAAAATATGTTGAATGGGATAACATGATTTAGGTACGTAATGTAATTATGTCATGACTCTGTCATGTGTGTGCATATTGTTGAGAGTTAGACTTGTCTTGTATTATTATGTCATGACTCTGTCATGTGTGTGCATATTGTTGAGAGTTAGTCTTGTCTTGTCATTATGTGTGAGTGTTGAGAGTTAGACTTGTCTTGTCATTATGTGTGAGTGTTGAGAGTTAGTCTTGTCATGTCATGTGTGCGTATTGACAATGAGTCTTGTCCTTTGTGCATGTGTTGTTGATTGTACTTTATGTGCGTGTATCTTGGAGAGTTGTGAGTCTTTGTGTGGTCATTCGTGTGTGGGAGTGCGCGGGCACGTATATTGTAGAGTGTTGATGTTTGATGTGACTCAGATGCTTCAAAATAGGGAATGTCAATAATGGGTTAGCATAAATGGCAAGTGTTATCTCATTAACACTGATGAGATGACAATGAACCAATCAAATAAAATCAAAATGAACTTGAAACATACATTGACATCTTGACTTATAGTGATCGTGATATCACTTGAATATAGTGATATTTTACTTTATCACCAACAGGAGTGAAATATTGTAGTGTTGCAGGTTCACCAGATGAATGCAAATAAGAGAGAACAGGAAATTAGCTTTATGGTTCAGAAGCCTATTAATTTCCCTCACCAGAGTTTAATGTCCTTATTGACCCAAACCATTCAATGTCTCACCACAAAAACAGTAAATAAGAGCGATTTAACTTCTTCCTAATTCCTTTGGGCAACTTTATCTTGGCTCTCTCCCTCACTGTCCAGTAAATGCATTTTCCCCATACGAGCCTAAAATGTATCCCCCAGTCTCACAAATCAAATCTCAAAAGTTAATTTGGTGTAAATAATAAGGTAATTTTACGGTACTCTACTGCACCTTTCCTATATACTTTTATTCTTAAAATGGGTATTACTCCTAAAACAGTTTAGTTTTCAGATTACATCGCAATCAATAATAGACACTTTTTTTAACTTTATTTTACCCAAAATGCATTTCGCATTTGAGAGATAGATCATATGTCTCACATCACCATAAAAACTTCATGAGCCTTTGACCTTGTCTTTCATGGACGGTCCACAAAGTAAACGCATGCCACTTTGACCTCAATCAGTCAGTCTATCAAAGTTTTGATTTGCAGTCATCTTCATTATTTCCTAATTTAAAAAACGGCAAAGCTCCAGATTGTCACCCAAAATGCCCAATATTAATCCTAATATTCGTTTGCAGAATAGTATGCTGTGTTCTAGAAGACTCACGATTTATCTCTTTCTGGTGCTCACTGAAGCGTGTCACAGCCCTTGTTCAGCAAAGGTTATGTCAATATGTTATGGGGATTTTTTGTTGCCATGATATTTGTTTTAGACACGTATTATTTGTCAAACAACTGAACTAAGTGGTTCCTGTACCTTGTTGCGAGAGAAGCTAAATCATTTGATTAAAAGCATTATCTGCCATTTAGTTGTGAATCAAATGAAATATGAAGTTATATTAGCCCAGATTATTTTAAATTGATGCCTGTTAACTTTTTGGTCATTCTGAAGAGGGGAAATAATGTCAGCACCACATTTGCAATGAATTAAATGGTATGTCTAAAACCAGCATGATAAAACTGTACAGGTGACATCTGACTGTTAGTAATAAATGAATCATGGGATTATTACTAATGGGAGTAATGATGAAGGTTAGCAGTATTGTGTTTGTCTCGTCTCAAAGGGAGACCAAAACATCCTTGCCGAAGCACAAGCAGCTATTTATTTGAGATGCTCGTGTGTGGGAAAATCCATGAATTGTGATTAAAATAACAAGACAGTGTTATGCTTTACAGCTCTGGATAAAGGTGGAATAATGTGGTAGAAATACAGTAATATTGCAATGTTATGTTGCAATTACCTGAACTCCAAAGATGGAAGCAGCAATTACACTGGAGTTTAAAGTGGTTTCAGAGCTGTGAAGATCTACTGTTAGAATCTACTGTTAACCCTTTCTCATTAATTACTTCCCTATTTTGCTTTGAAATCATGACTTCAGGGTGAGAGTAAAGAGTGTGCCAAAAAAAACAATAAAATGCATTTGATAACACAGCAATGTGTGATTTGAACCAAGTATTAGGCTGATTTCATAACAGAATGCACTTTATATGACATAAAATAACAAACTGTTGTACCAGTTATGTCCCATTGGTATGTAAATAGGAGGAAATGAAAATAATGCGAAGGTGCTTCAGTTAAACATCAAGTTCTACTATTTTGTCCGGCATTAATTCTTTACGCTTTTGTAATGACATTTCAACAAGCTGAATAAAACATGCGAGGAAGGCACAGGAACGAACTGTAAAATCACTTGATAGCTAATTAATGTGATATACCCAGGAGCAGGAGAGGAGCTGTGAGCAGCTAAAAGTGCTCCAGGCCAAATCACAAATCTCTAACAGGTTCATATCGAGCACAAGAGCTGCAGTTGTGGACATGGCACTCCCTGGGCATTGCATTAATGGAGGATTATAGAGGCAGCTCCATGCCCAGCTCCACTTAGGAACAAACTACAAATTTAACCATTACTGTCCATCAAAGTCATAGCTTGTTTCATATTACAACGGAGGCTGCTGCCTCAGAATCCTTTATTGTAGCTCCTGAGAAGCCTCTGTTGAATTTTGAACCCTTTTCCTTTTTTGAGATCATATCAAAAACATACCAACCCACTTAGCAAAAATTATTAGGGGGGTGTTTATACCTGATTGGGACCATGTTATTAATATATTTCAAACTGGATTTATGATTTGTAACTAGTGAGTGGCTTTTTGAAAGTTTTGGAAATAAATAAATACAAATGAATAACTTTTGTGTTGCCTCGCCAAAATACCAAGCCCGGTAAGCAGTAATGAAGCAATGTCGCAAGAGTAATACCAGTATTTGGAACAATTCTGTCCAAAGAAGAAAACCATGTATAATCTTCATGGAGAAGCAATTTAATGCAACAGTGCAGAGTAGTGTTTGATCAACTGCGCTTCAAACCAGAAACTTGCTGGTTTGATTTCCAGGTGGTGCAGTGCCTTTGTCCCCTTTGGCAAATAAATATTGAGCTGAATGAATGGATAAGATGTAAAAATGAAAGTTGCCCCAGATAAGGGCGCCTGCTAGGCAAATAAATAATTTACTGTAATTGTGCTGTCTGTTGCAACAATTCCAGATAAAGCAACCGCCAAGTCAGAATTGATTTCGATTTTTAAGAGAATCCAAGGTAGCTGCTTGACATTAACATCTCTTAAAAAAATAATTTGATTAAAAATGAAAGAACACATATAAATGTGTTCCTTAATCCATTATATAAATGCTTTATCATTTGTAAAAAACATAATGAATAGTAAAAAGTGAAATTATAGCCCCCACCTTGACAACAAGGTTAGTGCAGCTATGGATAGCAGATAACTGAAGTCAACTAGCTAATTGCTTTGTTTTTCTCTCAGAGCCTTGAGAATGGTCTCATAAATTATATTAATTAGCTAACAAGAAAAGGCAAACAAACAGCACTGCTGCTGGTCCAGTCTTCTCTATTTGCATGCAGTGTGATTACAGAAGCAGCCCTCATGTGGTGTACACACCCTCTGAACACGCCCTCTACTTGTCTGTCAACAACTATGGGATGAATATTAATTAGGGACTAGGACTACAACAGCGAATCATTTTGTTTCAGCTGAGTTAAATGTCATGTCAAAGCTAGTTTTATGGCCAGGACACCGTACACCTGAAGATGGATGGTGTTTATTTCTAAACCATTGGTGTTTACTTTCTGATTTTATTTATTTTATATTTTATATACTGTATATATATGAAAAGTATATGGTTCTTTGTTGCATGGGCTCATTTAATCTTTACACAAATAAATGCAAGTGTAAAAAAATGAAAACTTTCATCACAAGTTCGTTCTGGTGATTGCCAAACTGTTTGTCAAGGGGGGGAAGGTTATCTTTGTGCCTAGTTGTGAGTCAAAGTTTAGGAAACTATTGATAGACTCAATGCCTGAGTGTTGGTACATATGCCCATCTATGTCCATGCATTTCCTGATCTGGCCACCTTACATACGGTAATACCTCAATGATGCACTGGAACCATGAGGTTTTACTGGTGATTTTTTTATGTGTATTCAATTTAATTCCTGCCACGTCCACATGGTAAACTCCTGGGTGTATCACACATTAACTAGGGGACTGTTGAAATACCACACGTTGTCGAAAGCAATGCAAGGATTATCACTCCCCTGTCTGACTGAGAGAAAAATCCTGATGCCATCTCTTCTACTCCTAAAATCAATCTTGTGGGCACACAGAGAGCTGCATATAGATGAGGCTCAGGTACTTAAGTACAGCAGAGAAAATGAAAGTCTCTTATGTTGCAGCGGGAAGCCATTGAGATCTAAATCAATTGAATATGAAGATGTGTTTTTGCATTCAGTGGGTTTGTGAGTGCACATAGTCTTAAGAAACGCTACCTTTCTACATGTTAAACTGTACAACATTTCATGGTAAAGCTGTTTCATAAATGAATGATGGATTGCAGTACACTGAGTGTATTGTCCATGGTAGCCTGGCCACTCACCTGTTACAGCATGTCGTTCAGTGTTATCCATCTTAAAACAGCTGATTAACCAACCGCCAACCCACCCCCCACCCAATCATCGACTCTGTATCCATTCGCACACAAGCACAGGGCTACGAATCAGAGCTGAGCCATGCCAGCAGACGTTATTATACCTCTACAATTCCTACATAGCATCGAAAGCTTGGTTTTCCACCAGGCTTTCAGGATCTTATTTCACTTTTCACAAGATCAAGGGGAATTTAAAAGAGGATGGATGGGGTATTTTACCTACAGAAAATGCCCTTTTGTTTTCTGTTTCTTTGCTCCATGTATGTCTAAGGTTTACTCATGGTTCAGTATCAGGATCTGCAAGTCTTTAATCTTCTTCATTGCCCACTCATTAATCCTCATTCAAAAGCTAAATCCATAATCCTGCACAATGAGGAAGAAGAGCATTGAAAGAAATGCATACTGTATTTTTTCATGGGTTTTGAGGCGCGGAACATGAAAAAGATTCTACCATCTCCAGTCTACAACTTGTATAAGCTCTTGTCTTGTCTACAAGTTGTCTGCCAAATGGCCCCCTCCCCCCTCCCATTTTCCACTGTCTATAAATATGTATTCTGAAGAGCACTGGGCAAGCTGTACACTCATGCATCTTAGTCTGAAGGCAATAGACTACTAGATTACTTGACTGGACTAGATTAATCAGACTGACATGAAGGAAACCTCTAAGCTGCAAGTTGCAAAACAGTGTCTAGTGCATTTGTGTCCCATTATGAAAGCCAAACAGTGTTTGACTCCAAATCCAGCACATGACAGTAGTGTCTCTCTGGAGACTGGCCTGTCAGCAGCAGCACTGTGTGCATCCAGCAGGGAGTGGAGATGAACATCTGGCTTGTGGTTGGCAGAGAACCTGGCATGTGCTGTGGAGATCTGTGGAGCCCAAGCCAAAACATGCTTTACATTAGAGCTGGAAAACAGCCAGCAGTACAAGCTGCTACTGGGTCCTCAAAAGTCACTCACACATGTAATGCTGTGTGTTTAGCACATACAGTAAACACATGTACACACAAACACACACACACAGACACGCAGATGCACACACACTCACAGGAACAGATTCTCTTAGGCTCGCACACACAGGCATACAAACACATAAACATACTGTACACAGACACATACACATACACATATACATACACACGCACATACACAGACTCACATTGGTACAGGTACTCTTACACAAACACACATGCAGGCACTTATAGTAAATACACATTCATAGGTATACACAAAAAATAACACATTGTAATTGCCGTATTCAGTCTCTCATCAGTATCTGATGAATTGAAAGTCCTGGAGCGGTAACAATGCACTCACACCCACATGCACAGTCCTAGATTGGATGGCCTTCAGTCAGTACTTTCCAATAGTCTCCCCAAGTAATGTGCTTAACTGAGAATAAATGAAATAGGGAATTCTATTCTAAGACAGCGGGTCAAAAACCTTTCACGGGTGCAAGATGACATTGAAGGTTCCACGTGTGTTCTTCGGAACCAATAGTGATAAAAAGATTGCACAGTTGCTTCATCTCCCTATTTCATTAATGCACTGCTTTGTGAGAGCAATGATGAAGGGGTGTGACAGCAGTGTGATGGAGGTAGAACAGACCCAAAGGCCCCTCTGTGATGTCCACACTCATCCTGGTGCTGGTGTCTCCACTTTTTTGTATGAAACCACAAAGTGTTGTGTGCCTCTTCGGTTCTTGGACGAGGCACAAGTCATAAATCCCCCCTCCATGGCATTGCTTGCGTGAGTGCTACTTAATTATCATTATTATGTTTAAATACAGTCAATGTGTTGCAACTAGATTAGCATCGCTGCTATCCACTGTGTCTCGAAGGGAGTACGGATTTGCACGGCGGTTTGGCAGACATTGATTTCAGACTAATTCGCTGGGTGGTTCAAAGCCCCTTTACTGATATCCAGAGGAAGTCATTGATGTTGTATTTTTCCAAGAATAAGATGGCCAGATGCTCAAAGTGCATGCATTAGGCAGAGGCCCATCTTGGAGAGGTGGAAATGTGAACCAGACGGTTTCATTGATGCACCATTTAGGTATATACTGTAAACACTTAGATAAAAGCACTTAATGAATGAATAAGTAAATATGACAGAGTATTGTTTCTTGAGAGTACCCACCCTGTTTAGAAGACATGTCTGTTATAAGAATAGAAATACTGTTTGTTTGAAGTCAATATTTCAGGATAGCCCTTAAGATAGTCTGGAAGAATACGCTTCTCTCCAGCCCAGTATCTACATTTTTACAGCAAGTTGTGTCAACCCTGTAGAGTAGACTGTACCAGTAGATCACAGATTGATCAGTGTTAACCGCACCTTGAGTGCAGGATGACAACTCCTCGATCAATGTTAGCCTCATCATTGACACTAGTGGATCACTTATTGATTAGTGTTCGCTAACACCATCCTGAATAACAGTTGAACACACATTGATCAGTGTTCCACAGTGTTCCCTTGAACACTAGCACATCCTTGTGTGGATGGCATTTTAAGTATCAGCCATCCACATCCATCAGAGTTAACTCTGCTGTCCGTGCAAGTGTCATTCAAACATTGGTAAGTGGTAATCCTACTTTAGACGCAGTTATGCGAACACGGATCAGTGTTAACTGCACTGTTAGAATTAGTTATGAACACACTGATCAGTGTTAACCCTGATGTTAGAACCAGTTTTCAGAAACTGATCAGTGTTAACCCTACTGTTAAATTCAGTTATTCACACACTGATCAATGTTAACTATGTTGTTAGTACCATTCTTTCACACACAGTTTTCAGTGCTAGTCCCCCTGTCAGGCCATCACATATTGATCAGTGTTCAGTGTTAACTCAATCGTCAATAGCTGTGATCCACACATTCATCAGTGCTCACACCAACCATCAATAATTGTCTGTTGGACATTGATCAGCCTTGCTGAAGGCTTTAATCACATTGATGCCCCTCACTGTGAATGCTCTTCTGCTCCCTTGTTTATACAACCCCAAGCTCCATGGTATACACACAGAAACTCATAGAACACTCTAAAGGTAACTATCAAAATAAAGGTCTAGTGCACCGCGCTTTGGAGCGGTGTGCGCTGCCCGTCAGAGACGCGGATCGAAACCCGCGTTTCTACCAGACCGGCCCTGGTCGTCAGCCCGATCGGAGGCGGCATTTGGCTGTCCGCCTCCGGGAGGGGGAGGGAGAGCCGGCACGAGTCCGCCGAGGAGAAGGTTAATGGAGTCCGTGGAAGATCTCCGTCTCGAAAGAAGGCGGGGAAATAGGTCCAGGAATACGAATCTCGTTCCCGGAGGACGGGTGGCGGACTCGTGAGGGTGGGGAATTGAAAATGAAATAGAGGGTATAATTGGCTACTAAATTGGGAGAAAAACGGGGGAAAAATCTGAAATAAAAAAAAAAAAAAAAACTATCAAAATAAAGGAAGCACCAACATAAAGTGTCTTAATAGGGTGATGGGCCACCACGAGCTGCCAGAACAGCTTCAATGTGCCTTGTCATAGATTTTCTAAGTGTCTGGAACCCTACTTGGAGGGATGCAACACCATTCTTACATGAGAAATTCCATAATTTTGTGTTTTGTTGATTGCAGTGGAAAACGCTATCTCAGGCGGCGCTCCATTGTTCATTTGGGTTGAGACATGGTGACTGAGACGGAAATGGCATATGATTTACATCGTTTTCATGCTCATCAAACCGTTCAGTGACCACTCGTGCCCCGTGGATGGAGTATTGTCATCATGGAAGAGGCCACTCCCATCAGGATAGAAATGCTTCACCACAGGATGAAGGTGATCACTCAAAATGGCTTCGTATTTATTGACATTTACCTTGCCCTTTAAGGGGTTGAGTGGACCTAAACCATGCCAGAAAAATGCACCCCACACCATGCCAGAGCCACCAGAACCCTTCATTTACTCAAGCGTTTCCTTTATGTTGGCAGTTGCATGTAGCACTTTCATTCAAAGTCCACTATGCTGTTGTATGGCCCTGCCTGAATAGATACACTTCCATATAAGATGCTCCACAACCTTTTAAACATAGGATGCTCCAATGTGTTGCACACTGTATATGCTTTGACTGGCTGTGGTGTTTGAATCACACATCAAACACATCAATTTTCTGTTAATTATGAAACAATTATGCATTTTGTTTGATCCAAGAACTGGATGGAAAGTGCACATTCAGAAGGCAATGTTAAAACAAATCCTTCAAAAGATGGTGCTATGAATACTATTGAAACTCAAGATTTTACCTCTGATGTGTGCCCCAATTTTTGTAGTTTTAGTAAGTTAACTAAATGCACCTGCATACTTTTTTATGTTGATGTGTAAAATTGTTCCACAAATTTTAAAGGCATTTGAATTAGTCAGATCCACCAGTCTGCTTCTGCAGCTACAAAAGTTTAATGTAACTTGCTTTGTTGACTCCCGAAGGCCTTTGCAATCAGTCATTATGTACCATCACCTAAGTGTAAAGCAGCTGAAGTACACCAAATCAATCTGTGATGACACCAACTGACCATGTACCATATAAAAAAAAAAACAAAGGTTCCTTTTTTTCTTTCTTTCTTTCTCAGTCAATCTTTCTCATCCTCTAATGTACACAGGTTATTCAGATGCCAGCTATCAAAAAGCCATAGAAAGCTATGTGTCCTCAAATTGTGTGATTTATTTTTTTGGGGGGTTGCTCCTCTTTCCCTGCCTAATCCCCCCATGGACCCTTCACAAACCGCACACTCCACAAGACAATCAAACTACAGCCTGGAACAGGGCCTAAGGCCAAGGGTAGTGCCTTCCCTTGAAGATTCCCCAGTGCAACAGTCTTCACTGCAAACAAAATAAATAAATTGCATTAAAGAAATGAATAAATAAAACAAAAGTATCTGGGAGTCGAGGGAGACCGAGTGTATTCCCCCGTCTGCTTTTTAAATGCAGATTTTAAAGGGGAGTTCTGCGAAGGCTTTTGAGTCTCCACAAAACAACTGTTTGAGGGGGAAAAAGTGATAAAGGAACAATAAAGTGATTTATCATTTGCATCATTCACAAGGGTGATAGTATAAGGTTGGTGTACATCCTGCTTTGCTTTATATCCAGGTGCAAACGAGGCATTGGTTCAGAGACCACATTTATTGAAATGCATCACCACAAAGTAAAATATCTACATTCAAAGGCTGTCGGGTCACAAAGAAGCTATTAGTGTTTGCAATTAGTGGCTTTGTCAGTCCACTTACGCAAAATGGGCTTGTTGTTTGTTCAGGCAGTCCTGAAGGTGTAATGAAGTGTACCTGCGGACATTACTCTCCAATGTGACTGGAAAGTCAGATGGAATAATCAGTCAGGGAGGTTCTGGCCCAGTATCAGTGGGCAGATTGCAATGGAAGATGAGTCCCCTTTGACTATGCTTATAACCTTCACTCATTGCGCCACTTTGTGCTGTAAAACCACAGGAAAACGTGTTTCTGCTGGTTGGTGCTCACAGTGAAAACTGTCGAGACAAGGGCTTTACAGATCGCTTCTGCTTTAGAATTTTAACGAGGACGGCAGATCGTCACAGGTAGGGACGGGTTCACACTGGGAATTATTGAGTAGTTGGGCATTCACACACCAATTTAATTTAATCCTCCTTCCTTCGCTGGCCTTTCTTGCTGTGCGAGAGAGTGTATTTAAGTGTTAATTGGTCACCTGTGATAGTGTACTATCCAGACCCCTGTTTTCACTGGCAGGCCAGTGACATGGCGTGTGCAGATGCTACTTTGGCAGTGTTCCAAAGTTTTGCATTAATGTACCCATCAGGGGCCGACTTCATGTGTTCCTGGTCGTATTCTTTCTTGCATTTTGAATTTTAATTTATATTTGAGCCAAGGAGTGCTCTACTGCACAAAAAGGCAATGTCTTCTTGATGAGTCAAGGAGACAAGTAGCACATTTCTGCTCTCTAGGAGAGAGGAAGTTTCAAACAATGGAGTGTTAAAATTCACATGCTCAACAGACACCAGGGCTGTGACTGAAGAAATGATCATATTTCAACATATGATGAAAGGAGGAGAAAATGCCCACTATATTGAATGATTGAATGTATCTGCAAATCCCTATAAGTGGGTGTCTTCCAAGTCTTTAACATCATTGTGGCGAGGGCTCCCCATTCAGCATATTAACCCATATGATACTTAATATAGAAAATGAATAATACAAAATAAATGGCTCTAAGATACTTGTTGGATGAGTTGGATCAGTCTCAGTATAAAAGGGATAATACACACATCCAGTCATGTCAAAGCTGGGTCAATAGTAAATCATCTCACGCACATTGGAAGCAACAATACTGTGTGCGGCTTTTCCTTACTTTGACAATCTCATACACTTTGATTTAACCAAGAAAGCATGGGCCAGTCGCAGTTAAATCCAAAAATGTTACCCTGATATGCATTCAACGTCAGTGGTATTCAGCAAATATACAGACCCCAGAATGTGGTGATCTTTTTAAGATAAAAAAAAAAAAAATCAAAGCCTTTTCTCTAATTTAATATTGTGATGGTATGTAATAACAGAAACATTTACTCATATGCATGTAGCTGGAGTTGTCTGTAAGAAATAAAGGCAAGAAGACCAAATAGATTTTATATAATAGTCTAGAATAGCCTATTACCAGGTTTGTCTTCATGAGGTTGAGTAAAATCATTTCAAATTTCAAGATGAAGGGGCGGCGGATAGTGTAGCGGTCTATCAAAACCCGTGTCTCTACCAGACTGGCCCTGGTCATCAGCCCCGATTGTGGGCGGTGTTTGGCTGTCCGCCCCAGGGGGAGGGGGGAGGGTGAGCTGGCTCGAGTCCGCCGTGAAGCACGGAAAAGGAGTCTCCAGAACGTGGGTGGGTGAATACCGTTTTGAAAAGTCACTGCCCACGGAGAATTAGCTTGCCTCGTAGAGACGAGCGATGGACCCATGTGGGGAAGTTAAATCAAAATAAATAGAGGGTGTAATTGGCTACCAAATTGGGAGAAAAACGGGAAAAAATCTGAAACTCTAAAAATCTAACAAATTTCAAGATGATAGATGCGTACAATCAATATTTGCACATTAGCAATATTTTTCGAATTATAGTATGTGGAAATAGTTCCGAAATTGTAGAAATACTTTCAGAAATTTAAAACGGTGTTCAGGGCAGACTTGAATTGAAAGCCTACGAATTGAAAGTTGTTGTGTTTTTTTCCATTTGAAGTTGCAGTACACAGTGGATTCCCATAGCTATTTTCATTCCGTTCACATTATCATTGTTATCAAATATTTATAAGGTGACCTGTCATTCCTCAAAGCTAGTTCTCCTTTCTTGTCTTTTCTGCCCCAGGTAAGCAAGACTTTGTCAAAAACGGGAAAAAATCCTGTTCTCACTCCTTTAGTGTGTGCTTGGTTCTCAGTGCATGTCACACATGAAACCTAAGCCTGTCATGTTTTCAATGACCTCCCAGCTATTTGATAAAGCTCCATGCTGAATGCATTTTAACTGACACCCTTGTAAACAGCACTAATGCAAAATATGCAATAGCAGATATTTACACAACCTTATCAAGCATGTGACAACAGTATATCTTTTGGAATCGCTTTTGGCTATTTATAAATAGGAATGAGCACAGCAAGAAAACTAAATGTTAGACAAACAAAGATTCACCTAGAGGCACCCTTAAAACCCATGCAAGACCAGCGAGTATGGTAGAAATGTAAACCATGTGTAAGAGAGATAGCTGCCCTTTGTGAATGATGTGAAAGTTTTATCCGGGTCAAGGACAGCTCACCTACACCCACTAGGACCCTTTTTTCTTACCATACAGCACTGGCCTCAGCCCTGTATAAACCACTGGACACTATACAAAAGGAATGACTACATTCCTGGGTTGTGTTTTCTGTTCAGATCATTTTTCTTTCTATAAAAGAGTTTCTATAAAACGCACACACTGCACCATTCCAGGACATGAGTTTAGACCCGCATACAGATTCTACAGTGTTCCATTCCCCAGGCCATGTAAACCCATTTAAGTCTCAAGGAAGATGCAATTTTATTTTTTCTTGTTTAGTTAAAAAAAAAATCTGATGTGACATGCATCCAAATTCATTTTTTCCCTCATTGTAAATAAAACACAACTATTACTGATTATTTAGTTAAGTTAAACTTTATGCGGGCTCCTCATTTATCTTTCTGCTACCAAAGAGATGAGTTCTGGGGTATTTTTAAATCACTAAGGAGGCTATTGTGCTAGATGATAAGGTGGTGTTAAAGCTGAAGGAGCTGTCAAAAGGTCATCTGAGTCACTTTGTGAATCAGCATCTATGAGCAGCTGCCTAAGATTCACAGCCCTCTCTCTAGCAGTTCTATTTTTTCCCTGCTCTTCCCTCCTTCCTCCCGAATCCCTCATCCACTGATATTTCTTCTTTGGTCTTGGCATTATAGATTTGGTACTGCTGTGCTTAGGGCTTTATGTGGGATGCTACCGTGTAACCTTGTATGGCAGCAGCTGTCGACGTGTGCTATTAGTCTGAAAGCAGGCACATACAAGGTTTGTCATTAGATTGGAAAAACAAAGTGACATGATTAAGGCTGGAGTGAAGAGGAGCTAAATTGTTGCCTGAATGATTTTATGTCAATTTTCTGAATCCTACCGCAAGGCATTATCATGAGGAAAAGATTGTCCTACAAGTTAAGCCTATATTGCATATCCAATGTGGATATTGTGTTCCCACTGTGACATAATCACAAATACCTTTTTAAAAAGGGAAAGAACAAACTTTTTTGGCTAGGTTTTCATTTTGACATTGTAATGTGAGAATACGTTCTGTTTTTTCCAACATAAACCAAAACACAAACAAATTCTATTTGGGTTTTTTTTGTTGAAATGGAAAAAAAAGTAGGCCTCGTTTTTCTGTCTCAGTTCACTGAAGCACAATGGCGATTTAATCATTTAAAGGATTTAGGCATTTTTAACTAAATGAAACGAGGCTTTGAAACGATTTTCCCCTCGCAGCCATGTGTATTCCATCATGTAGAGCAAGCTGCTTTAATACCATGCTCAGGAGCCATTTTCAGCAGCCAACAATTTAGAAAATTACTCAAAACAGACTGAATTGTACTTTGCGTTCTGCAAGAACTGCCAGCCCTCAGGCTCTGTTTAAATGTGCAGGTTGGATAATCCCACCCTTCACCCGCTACTGCGCATCGTGCCCTTCTATTCAGAATGTGAGGTTTTGTGCCATCATTGAAATACATAGCTAAACTGTGTTTTTAATTAAAAGCAATACTCGCATTGGCATTGATGACAATAATTTTCCCGCTGAGTGACATAAAGGGAAGCCGCTGTTGTGCTAATGTTCTTGCAGGGTGGGAGGGGGTGCACCTGGTTTCAGATGAATGCACGCTGTCTTCACCTTGAGACAGTAGCCAGTAGAAACCAATTTGTCAATGCCAATAAGAGACAAACAACAACTTTAGGAATAATGTGACATTTATGGATTATTTGAAATATCAAATTATATCAATTGATGTTCTGTAATAAAGTCAATTACTAAAGTGCTACTAAGGAAACACTAGAGACAAACTAAACATTTAATCAAGTGGTGTTTTTGGGAAGGTCCTGAGACCACACCGACAAATGGTTAGTGTCACATGTATTAGGACCTGTTATTACATTATTAACACACTCTCTCTATAAGATAGTTGTTTCAATCTGTTATTTGGCAATAATGCATTAAAGAAAATGTAATGTTTCTTCATGTAACAAAGCAAATCAGCTTAATAAACATACATTGCAGATCTATATATTAATATGATGCACTCTGAATGCTATGAAAATATGCAATTATATTTGTGTCCTGTCAGAAAAGTTCTCACCTTCAGCACTGTGTTGAATTTGTGCCTTACGGGTATGTCAGTTGAGCAAATGATCATCTCCAGCATTGTCCTGAAGTCATTAGGTCTCTGTCCCCAAGAGATGACAGTTACAATACAACAGGGCCCTGTGCTACAGTGGTGGCCTGTGTTGGAGTTTTTGTTTCTAAGGCTGTTTTCAAGAGGAGCGAATGGGAGGGGCAGTAGCAGGGGTGTACAAATGCGTATGTGTGTGTGGTACAATAACCAGCAATGGCCAAGAACACTTCCTAGGTTATTAGAGGACCTTGGTTTTAGACTTGGTTTTCATACCAAAAAATAGAAGCGGCCCGGTTGAAAACTCAGAAATGCATTCATTGGTGCTTTTTATAATGCTGCTCATTTCCTTACCCTCATTATTTTTTTTTTTTTACTTTTAACGAGATTTTCTGCTTTTTCCATCAAATGGCAATGTACCAGAGTCGTAACAAACATGTTATGCTCTGCTAGAAATTAATCTGACTATTTGCAGTACACATTAAGTCATTTTTGTTCCTATTAATTCGTTGAACTATGCATCCAGAAAAGTCTGATATTTTATTTATCAGCATCACTGCTTGCACACTAATGAAAAAAACAAAAATCTTGTCATTTAATCAAATGCATTATAGTTTTACCTTGATTCAGTGCTTTCTGCGTGATGGCAGAAACACTATTAAAACCTTTCATGATTGCTAAAACCACAACACCTGCAGGGAATTTTTAACAAACTAATATGGTGATGACCTTGCAGTGAATTATAATCACTCGCTTATGTCTTGGACTGTGGGTGGATTGCATTCTCAACACATCTTTATTTAATAACACCGCAGCTGTGCATGTGCATCGGGATAACAAACAGTGCAATAAATAATGTCCCAACATGCATCTGAGCTTCCTCGATAATGCCACAGTGTCGACACTCCTGAGTCTGCTTTTAATTCTCCCAGGGTCCAGGGACTGTACACCAAGAAGACATTTCGTTTCTTAGACTGGCTGAACACATTTGTCGCATTCGAAACTAATTTGATCATATGCACAACTGAAATTGCGCCCGATGTGTCTACAATTTCATTCAACACGTTTATATTTAGAAAGGTTAAGGCTTGCTGGTGCTACAATGTGCTCCCTATCCTCTGCATAGCAACAAGCACTCTGTTGGAGGTTCTTTCATGTTATTGCGGCTACTGCTGGAAATTTACACTAGCATTGTCTGTAAAAGTAGTGCACCATCCTTTCATTCTCCTTTGCCTTATTAAAGTTGTATATTTTCAAAGGGGGGTGCAATCACACCTTCCAATATTAAATGTAATTGAAATTGTGACAAGGTGTAAATGTTGTGTACTTGAAGTAATAGTACAAAAAATCATGTTGTGTGATAAATGAGGAGAACAAGAGAAAATAACTATCCTTGGGCTTATTGTAGACCATAGACATAGACATACTGCTGCACTTGAGAGCTGCACTTGAGAGCGATCTTTGTGAAAATTCCCAATACAGGGCTGACTAATGGTTTCAACAGGAACCCCTCTCTGCGTAGTTTCGGTCTCCCTCTATTACCGTGACTCCTACAACCTACATGCCATTCTGTGCTCAGAGGAAAATATCAGCCCTCATCTTCCACCACCCACCCAACATACGAAAGCAGTGAAGGTAGCATAGTGTGATCAGAGATCAAACAGTGGGAAGGAAAGCTACATTTTTACAATAAGGTTATCCTCTCCTTTTTCCTTTTTTTTCCTTTGATAGTTGCAAACTAACAACCTTTCCAAGATGAATGGGAAAAAAGCCAAAGTGTTGGACGTGAACTGTCGTTCGACAGAGAACAGATACGGTTGTTAAACCGGGCTGATGGTCCTTAAAACTCATATGCGGCATCTGTTATGAAATGCATGTTTCCCACCAGCATGACGTCTTGTAAAACCAAGCGGTATCCCACACAAGTATTATTTTCTCCAGAGCTGAATGAGCAGTAAATATAAACTAGTCTCAGCGGTAATTACAACTGTTGTCAGAGCAATGTGGGGTGTTATACATAAAATTGTCAAGTCAAGAAATTAAAGTGCAGCAAAGCATTCACTTTTCTGATTTGCATATATTAATACAAATATGAACTGAGATGTACAGACAAAAATGCGTATTTTTTATGTTAAAGCGGCATTTAAGGTTTTTAAGACATAAGAATTAGGACTATTGCCATTATTGGCATATGGAAATGTTCTGTCATAACCTTCGAACCTGTCGAAATAAATGAGAGGTTACCTTTTAAGGTGCAGTTTTAATAAACAGAAGAACAATGTATTTGATTTGGCATGGTATATAATATATGCCATTTAGCAGACACTTTTATCCAAAGCGACTTACAGTAGTGAATGCATACATTTTTCAGTATATGTGGCCCCAGTGGGGAATGAACCCACAACCTAAGCGTTGCTAACATCATGCTCTACCAACTGAGCCACAGAGAACCAGGTATCTATTGCCTGAAAGTGCAATTTATATGCACCCATTTTGTAATATGTAACCCCATTTTGATTGGAATATCTGGTCACACCTTTGTTTTAACACTTCAATAACACTGTCAATTATTGTATTAAGTGACATCAACTTGTTTTATTATTATTATTATTATTATTATTATTATTATTATTATTATTATATGCCCATAACCTCATAGTCAGTATACCCTATATTGAAACCAACCATTCAATAGATGCATGTTTTACATTTGTAGCAGTTTGATAGTACAGTATGTCAAAAGTAAAATGTTAATTTAGGTTTTGTTTGTGGATAAATTTGATATCTTCTGTTTTTCTGGGCGTGTTATGCTGTTTCAGTGTTTCTTCTGTTCTCCTAATGAGAGTTTTCTGCGTTTAAAGGACGCTTGCATATTGAGCCTTACACATTCCAGCTGCAATCTGCATCTGTCTCATGAATATCAGACAGTAATAGCTTTTTCAGGATCTCAGAATTGGCATGCCTTCTCGGGTGGGGTGGGGAGGGGAGCCAGTACCCTAAGGTAACTGCACATCGGTAATCCTGTAAGCGTCGCTATACGCTTTGTGCTCTACCTTTTTCGCCTTTGGTACCAAATCAGTCTTTCTTTCTTCTCTCTCTCTCTCTCTCTCTCTCTCTCTCTCTCTCTCTCTCTCTCTCTCTCTCTCTTGCTCTCTTACTCTTTCTATCCCCTTTCAAATCATTGATTTTTCAGAGGTTCTATAAAATATTTACGATGTGTGAGCAGCGTTCTTTCTCTGGGAATTTGGAGGGGGAAAATCATTTTGAAGGCAAGTGGTAAAAGGGAAAAGAGAAAGAAAAAAAAAAGAAAGAGAACGAGAGCAGCCTTGGAAGCCTTGCTTGAGCCGTGCTCAGAATATCAATGATTCACTTTGAAACTACTCCTGAATATTAATAAATAAACACATACAATGATAAGGATCATTATCCGGAGCTTATGTATCACTGCATATTCCCCCTCACACTCTCAGATCGTATCCACCCGCTAATTCAGCCTGTCTGTAACTTTGAAGCCATTCTCTGGTTTATTTTTTTCCTCCTCATGGTTAATCTCCTTATATTCTCCCTGTATGCATGCCTCACTGTTGAGAGGGTGTGGTCCCTGAAAATATATCTTTTTTATGCCAACCAGTACTCTGTGAATCACTAAAAAGGTGGCTTCTATTTGAACAGATGTCACATCTGTTCAAATATCGATCAATGGATCAATGTTGTGACAGTGAGAAAGCCAGATAAGCTCTGTTGTTTTTGTTTTGTCATGTTGTACTCTGGTCATTTCCTGCTAAAGAAAAAATATGTACATTAAAATACGATTGGAAGTCTTTTTTCTTTTCTCGTTATCCAGTTGTGGTTTAAATCATTCCTGTCCTGTCACACTTTTTTGGCATATTAGGGTGATCTTTTCTCCTCTCTCTTCTCGTTTCCTGACTGTCCCACAGGTTGGAGGGACCATGTACAACACTGGACGCCACGTTTCCCTGCGCCTGGATAAGGAACACTTGGTGAACATTTCAGGCGGGCCCATGACCTACAGCCACCGACTGGAGGAGATCCGGTTACACTTTGGCAGCGAGGACAGCCAGGGCTCTGAGCACCTCCTCAATGGGCAGGCCTTCTCCGGGGAGGTGAGTTCAGCCTGGACAGGCAGCCTTCACGTACCCCTCAGCCTCCAGCATACACTGACTCTTTTAAAGGTGCCCCAAGTGATTTGCCGTCACCGCACGAGAAGTAGTGTTAGTAAACGCATGGCAAGGGAACTGCGTGTAGTTCTTTGGACAATAGTCTTGCGTTGCCAGTTGATCATTCATAACTGCGAGAAATATTTTATAGATTTTTTTTTTTGAAAGGAAATTCAGGCATAAATATATTTGTTCCAGATTTCCTAAACTGGTTTTTAGGCATTCACTAATTTGCAGAGCCATACGATTTACTTTTGCAAGACCTGATCAGTAAGTGCCCATCAGCCACTGCTTGATCGTAGCCATTGCAACTGCATACATGTGTAGAGGTAGGCTTGTTACAGGTGATGGCTATCCTAGCAAACAATAACCAGCCTTGCTCACCTGTCAAGGAGGAATGCATCCCATTAGCATCGGTGCTAATAAGCTGAGCCACTTTCAGCTCTTGCAATCTCGAAAAAAGCCTTTGTATGTTACACAGTTTGTATGCATTCCAGACCGTTCGTTTTGGAAGTCGCCCCATTCGCTAAGCGATGGCGTCAAATTGCTTAGCATAAAATAAGGTTATTTTTCTGCGTGTTTCCATCACCTGAAGAGCTCTGTTCATTTGCAATGTGCAATTAGTTTTGTCTAACGGTTTGTTTCCTAAAACCCAGAATACAGTAAACCTGAGCAGTAGAGTACAAGCTTTGTGCAATGCTAGTACAAAAGCCATGATACAGCAAGCTGAAAACAAAGATGAATAAATGAAAGTTTGCCTGAAGGCACCATAGAATAATGCCAAAAAATGATGATGTGCTTTTCCTAAGGCATGTGAAAGTGCATAACAGCAAGCAGGTAAAACACATTATACATAATCTACGATGTAGCATGTACATTCCTGATGCATTTTGCATCTGAACTCACTCCTCACCACACCTCAAAAATTAAAAGTAAAAAAGAACATTCACCACATGGTTGTGGTAGAGAGGTACCTTTTCATACTCAAAATATCTTTGGTCCCCATAATTTATGCTTTTTAAATGGGACACATGGTGTTTAAATATAATACTTGGAAGTGTAATGTAAAATTCATACATATTATATATCGATTATGGCAAGCAATATTTAAATCAATTATGATAAACATTTTGACAGGCCGTGATTAGCTCAGCAGTTGATGAATGGAATGACGAAAGAAAGCCTATAATATCTGTTTGAAGGAGGCATAAATAATGGCAATCATTAAGCTTTGCAATAAGCGTACCTAAATGGTACAATTTAACTGGGAAACATTTAATAGTGGTGGGTTGGCTGCCTTGTGTAATTTTACTATGTTAACAGTGCTTATAGTGAATATAATCTATTTTACACATGATATAATAGTGAACAGTAGAACCAGCTATGGTCCTTAGCGTTACACACAGACCGGTCAACCTACTGAACATGGTATCAACCTGGAAGTAGCGTACGCAAATACCAATTACAAATATCAAGCTCATTATCACTGATGGAAAAAGTGTCACTTTCCATTTATAACAATCTACAAAACTCTATAAAATATTATATAAATTAGACAAATATCTCAGCATAATTGCTAAAGAATACAGTGTGGGAATATCAACAACATGTTAAGGGCAGAAGAATATCAAACAGTTCGCAGAGGCCAAAAATTGCAGGTCACTGTAAACAGGATGAATAGTTCAGAAAGCTGACAAAATCATTTTTGAATGAGATTGTGCTTGCCACTGGTTTGATTATGGGTTCATTTAAACTAATGTTTATAACTACAAAATGAGAGTAGCCTCTTTTAAAAAAAAAAAGATGATTCAAACCAACAAATTTATTATTTATTATTAATTTATTATTCAAATCATTTAAATTAGTGTATTTTGTTTATTTAAATTGCTGTATCACTTTCAAAGTTACAAACATTTCACAGACCTGAACAGCCCTCCCTTCCTAGTGCATTTGTATCTCAGAGGTTCTGTCGTATAATATAAGTAAATAGCAAAACGCTAACATGGAATTTGTGGCTGTGAAGATGAATTACAATAGAGTTCTGCGAGTTTGTCTGGTAACATATATTAACAGGAAGCGGAAAGTGGCGCAGGCTTAATTTCAGAATGACTATGTGACATTCCTGTACTTTTGCTGTCCGTGGAACATTTGATCCAGGGAAATGTGATGTTGGAGCCCAATTATTACACGGCACAGACCGTGGATTACTGTCGCAGATCTCCCACAGAGCATTCACAGACCCCCAGGGGTTTTCAGATCCCAGGTTAGGAATCACCAGCACTATCCTAATTATCTGTGAATTCTATGAAAAGCAATGCCAGCCGCTTCTGCTGCCTTCATCATTTAATACAGTTATGAGTCAGTTAATCCATGGCATTTTTCTTTCAGGGTAATAAGAACAACAGCAATTTGCATGGTAACAAAATAATTGTTGGCTTGACAGGCAAATTCATTGTAATTAATGATAATCGTTTATTTTCCTTCGTGGCAGCCGGGCAATATTTAAATAATAATAAAACAAGAGCGCCAACTTCATCAGAGCTTTGTGACCTGTGACACAATCACCCAATGCTTGCGTTCACCCACTGTTGTTCATCTTAAATGGGAGCGAAAAGCTTCCAATACTTTGCTCCAGCTTTGGGTTGATTTTTTCTTATTCGTTTTGGTTATTCTTTGTGCTGCTGTGTTCCTTTTTTGGTTTTTAATACTGTACTTGTTCACTAAATGTGGTGTGGAGATTTCGCGTCTAGTAGCTAGATTTCTGATGTTTTTTGGTTTATTTTTTGTGGTTGTGTCCCTGACTAACAACGTATGGGCAGCGTAGAGCACCGGGTAATGTTATGATGTAATTGCCTGTCTTTTTAGAGCAAGGATTATGCAGCTGTTGACAGGTCTGCCTCCTTTTGTTTCTAACAAAGCTGCATTCTTTTGGCCATTGCTTATCTGTACCTCCATAGGCTGTCAGGGAAAACCAAGCACTTATAGACAGCAAGTACTCCTCAAATAGAACATTCAGAAAGGAGATACAATTAATACTGGGCTGGAGAAGAGGATGCACATAGATCTTTTTTATTTTGATGAGTGAAATACAAAAGTCGACACGCACATAAGTGGCAGTGGTAGTATATCCTTGTTGGTTGCCGCACAATGCCAAACGTAATAGATATGACTGTAAGGTCTGAAATCGTGTGCTTCCAGATATGAATTTCTGAGCGCTGCACACCAACAGAGGAGTGAACGGGTTGGATTGTGCATGCCCTTGAAAAGAGAACAAAGCGAGCAATATTAAACTTCAAAAGCGAAACATCCCTCTGAAATTCCAAACTGGGGTTTTCGATTTCAAAGCATTAATTCACAAAAGCAGCTGGATTTTTAGAGCTGCATTCGCATCGCGCCAGACTTTATTATTATTTTTATCACACAATGGCTTCGAACAAAAAATAGATTAAAAAAATTATGTGACTTACTGTTGCATAGCACAAGCAGAGGTCCCTAAGCTGCTTCAGAGGCAAGGAGACAGTTCCAAGATAATTTATGCTTTGCATGTCCATTTTGAGCGAGCTGCTTTATAGCACCTGTGAAAATGAAACACCACTGGATTAATGGGTGCTAAAATATTCAAGGTATTATTCAAAAGCTCATTCTGTCCCGGGCCGAGTGGTTTCCCCCCTCTAGCTTATTTATTCTTTGAGGTCTGGTCAGGAAGCCTAGAATCTGAAAAACAATCCCATCAAACAGTCTGACATTTTATAAACGCTCTATAAACACTCTTTATACAGGTTCTGAAGCCATTTAGGAAATATAGTACTTTTCATTAATCAAAGCAAAAAAAAAAAACATCGCTGGAATTGTGAAGAAATTACTTTTTGTTTACTCGTAGGTAATAGTGGAGGCACTCAGGAATGCTCCGTAATCATAAACAGAATCCACTGGATGATGCATTGTGCATTCCTCTGTAATTGGAGGTGCTTGTAAATTAATTGGAATTTATAAAAGATGGTGGGAAGTTATGAGAAATGGCAGAGGATGAGTGCACGTTTGTCACCAGCTGCGCGTTGTGACAAACTGCCGCACACTTTGTCAGACTGATCATGCTGCAGCACGTGGAGGGGGGCAACGTCTAACTGACAGCGTGAGATTCATGACTGCAACCAAGCCAGCCCGAATGAAATCTGTTGCGCTCTCAGAAGATCATCCCTTTTCTGCAGCCTTTTCTTATATAGATTTCAGATGTTTATTTGTTTTTAGGTATCAATTTGATTCATTGATGTTTCATGACTGACCGTGATATTCCTCAGTTTGCATAATAATTATATGGTTGAGTTAGTGCAGGTGATTTAACCTGCTACATTTCAGAGCCAAGTGAAAATCAAGAATAGAAAAACTGAAAGAAACCAATGTCGCTCTCTTATAAAAGGAAAAGTGCCCTGTTGAACTGGGAGACCATGAGTCGCAACAGAAAGTTTCAAGATCTCTGTTGTGACTAATGACGTCTCTTTTCAAGAAAAGACATCATAATGCGCCAGCTTCATTTTATTATTACTGCTGTCAATGTTACTGCATCAGAACCATCAGCTCAGAACAACCTGTGTACCAGCTGTAAGGAGGGAACTATAGAGCACATTCATCATTTGCTGGCCAGGTGACCATGCAGGAGCCCAGTGCCCACAAACGTTCATTAGTGCAACAGAATAGCATGGTGTCTGCAATATCTCAAGTGGACTCATCAGCAATGATGGTTGATACTCTAGCAGTGGACGGTGGACGTCATTGAATGTGGCCCATACAAGCAGGAGACTGTACCAATTTCTGTGTACACCAGAATAATTGATGGGAGGTCCAAGTATGATAGTCAGTGTCAAGATGAAAATGCAACAGTTGTGCCTTGAGTTATTTGGAAAAAATAGTGTGCAAACACACATATTTTTCCTGATATGTACCTCAGGTTACACATCCACCTGGGCAAAGTATAGTGGAGCCTCAAGGAAAAATACCAGGAGTATGTACTGTAGTAGCTCACACACATCACCCAGAGCAATGCACTGCACCACCTGAAAGTGAAACTCAGGTAGGCAGACAGTGTTGTGTGCAGGGGAGTCAGTTAGCAAGAGTTAATTTTAAGCTTAATATTTTATGTTTCTGACAAGATAGAACACATTTTTGAGCTGACAGCATTCATCAGAAGATATACCACCAAATTCTGTTGTCAGCCTAATAGAAGACATTTCTCCAGAGGTTTGCCATTTCATTGTTGTACTGGTAGCTTGTCTGCAATCTTGTTAAAGAAATTTGACAACATCAATATACCACTCAATTACCCCCCCCCCTACCACCTTAACAATGTCAACCTAAAAAGTGTGTCACAGGCCTTCCGCGTGGCCCAGTGGTTACAACGTCCGACGCTGGCCACGGAGACCGCGGTTCAATTCCCCGTCTCACCAGAGTCGGCTCTGGCTGGGAGCGCCACCGCGGGCGGTGATTGGCTTTCTGCACCAGGGAGGGGGGAGGGAAGCCGACATGAGATTCACTGCGCATAAGAGTGGCCCTGCAGTATACTGGGTTATGGTTGATACTTGGGCTAGTGCTGTCTTGGGCGAGTGCTGGGGGATTGACTTAAATAGTGGGTCTAATTGGCTACCAAAATGGGATAATTATTTTTAAAAAGAAAAAAAAGTCAAACCTCACCTTTTGTTATCTCAAAGCTGGCAGCCCTAATATATATAAACGGTACTACCAGATAGACACTGGCCTCTCCTTTCCAAATAAACCACCCCCCTGCCCGGCTGGGGTTACCAAAGTGTTTATTTGGGCGGTTACCTATATATATATATAGACAAGGGGTAAAAAAAAGAATGGAAACACAAACTGAAAAATTACTCTAAATAGTTACTATTTTGTAACTAATATAGTAACTAAGCAGACGCTTTTATCCAATCAGTAAATTTTCAGAGTCTGTGCCAACGCTGTGCTCTACCAACTGAGCCACAGAGAACTTTTAAATAGTCTGTGTTTTATATGAATGTCAATACTAATTACTATAAAATACATTTAAAATCAGCACTTTATTATGTGAATTTCTAAGCAATATGAGATCTAACAGATTTTGAAAGAGGACCAAAAAAAAGTTTGTGCCCTAATTGCAGGTGTATCAGTGACAGAAATGGCAAAATTATACAATTTAATATTGCAAATTAGGCAAAGTAATGTGTCAAGGGGAACAGTGTTGAAAATGATGATTGCATATGCCAAACAAGGAAAAACTGCATCAGGAGAGAGGAACAGTGGCCAAAGCTCACCAATAGGGATATATGTACACTTAACAGGATAGTTTGCTCAAATAAACAATGACCTGAAAGATTACCAAATAAATAAATGTACACCTCCGTGCCCCAGTCTTAAGAAAAACTGTACACCGTGAACCTCACAAAGCTGATATTTATGGAAGGGCTGCCATTCAGAAATTGCTTGTAACCAAGGCCAATGGGCAACAATGGATAACCTGAGGTCATGAGCACAAAAGCTAGACTTCTGAGCAGTAGAGGAACATAAGAACATGGCAAGTTCCAATACATAATGAGTTTGCCTTTTAACTAATTTCCACCGGGTTCCGTTCTTTAAAAATCTTTGGTATTCCACTTTGTTAATTTAGAATTTAAAAACTATATCTAAGCCTTAAATAAATGGACTTGAATAGCCCAAGTTTGTTTCTGCTATATCTTTCTACTACCACAGACCTGGCAAGCTGTTCCAGGCATCCCAGAATGTTGACATTTACTTTCCTACATGTGGATGGATTTATGTTTGGAGAAAGCCAAGGTAAAATTGCCTGTTCCCAACTGTTAAAATGGTGGTGGATCTGAGAGCCATCTCCGGAATTTGCCAATTATTTTTAACTCATTTCCACCTGTGGCCAAAATGTTCTATTTGTTCTGCTGGCCTCCCACAGATTATCTTGAAAAATCTTTGGTATTCCACTTTGTTAATACAAGCCCTTGCCAAGAAGGACTAAAGCTTTAGGAATTTAAAAACCTCAATCAAATACCGCTTACCCCATTTAAGTCTGAACTGTTTTTTCAGTAAAAACTGGAAAATAAATAAATTGAGTGCCTTAAGTCTATCATCTATGAATTATTGTATTGTTTAATATGTTGGTATGTGTGATATATGTGAGTGGTGAAAAATGTAATATCATTATTACCTTTCAGTTTAAGAACCAGGTATCAGTTTAGTTGCCAAAGGTTGCTTCTTTGGACTTTTTTGAAAAGAGTCTTACAGCCTGAAATATCTTTCCATCTTTTTCCAGCTTTATTTACACATTTTGCCTTACAACATTCAAGTGAAAAAAAGGGCACAATTTCTGATAATTGATAAAAAATGAAAAACTAGAATGGTTGGAAAAGTGATCAGTCCCCTGATTTAATACTTTGTAGAGGCACCTTTTGCTTTAATTACATCCATCAGTCTGTTTGGATATGTCTCTACCAGCTTTGCGCACCTAGATTGGGCAATATTCCAGTCAACATACAGTCAAATTCTGTGGTGAGCGGCGATGGACTGCACTCTTCAAGTCCATCCACAGATGTTCTATCGGATTTAGGTCAGGGCTCTGACTAGGCCACTCAAGGACATTCACCTTCCTGTCCTTTAGCCACTGCATATTTTTTTTTGGCGGTGTGTTTTGGGTTTTGTCGTGCTGGAAGGTGAACCACCTGCCCATCTTCAGCTGTCTAGCAAAGGGCCGCAGGTTTTCCTCAAGAATTTGGGTGTACTTGGCAGCATCCATTTTCCCTTCAATCCTGACCAATTGCCCAGTCCCCGCTGAAGAGAAACACCCCCACAACATAATGCTGCCACCACCATGCTTCACTGTAGGTATGGTGTGTTTTGGGTGGTGTGCTGTGTTTGGTTTCCGCCAAACATACCGCTAGGAGTTCAGTCCAAAAAGTTCAGTCTTGGTCTCATCTAACCATATAACCTTTTGCCACATGGCATCAGAATCTTCTATGTGTTTCTTCGCATAACGTAAACAAGACTCAGTGTGACACTTTTTCAGAAGAGGCTTCTTTCTTGCCACCCTGCCATACAGGCCAGCTTTGTGTCAAGCTTGTGAGATTGTTGTCACATGCACAGATTGCCCAATCTCTGCCATTAAGACTTGTAACTCCTTCAAGGTTGCCATTGGCCTCTTGGTAGCTTCCCTGATCAATCCTTTCCTGGCTCGGTCATCCAGTTTGGAGGGACGGCCCGATCTTGGCAAGGTGTGGGTGGTGCCATATACTTTCCACCTCTTAATAATACTCTGAACGGTACTCAGAGGGATAGTTAAAGCCTTTGAAACCTTTTTATATCCTTCTCCTAACTTGTGCCTATCCACAACTTTATCCCGGAGTCCTTTTGAAAGCACCTTTCCAGCTATGGTGAATTTTTTGCATTACCATGCACTACTAGGAGTGGAATCCTCAAAGAACAGAGGCCAATTAGCTTGGTGTGTGATCTGGAAGGTGATTGGTTATACCTGAGCAAGTTTATAATGGTTATTCTAAGGGGACTGATCACTTTTCCAATCCTGTTATTCTAGTTTTTCATTTTTTATTAATTATCAGAAATTGTGCTGGTTTTTTTCACTTGAATGTTGTAAGGCAAAATGTGTAAATAAAGCTGGAAGAAGATGGATTTTATGTATTTTCATTTCAGGCTGTAAGACAAAAAAAGTGACTATTTCAAAAGGGTATGATGACTTTATATAGGCACTGTATGTACGCAAGACACAATGTCAAGAATGAATGGACAGGTTAGGAATCAATCATGCTAATGCACACAAAGTAACAAACAAAGAGTAGAAACAACCAGTTTTATTTGAAAAATACCATGGCAACCATTGTCTTTAGTCAATATCTGTATTGTACAATTTTACCAGGGTTTGCTCCCCACTGTCTTTGGATGAGGAAAAGAATAACCCAAGCAAGACGGAATGTAAATGTACATTTTAAAATAAAAAAATAACAAGATTACAACTGAACAATTGAAGTGTGAAAAGACTAATCACTTTGTGACATGAGGACCTTGAGGTCTTTGTTATTTAAATACAAATAATAATTATCAGTATCTTTGTTCAAGGATTATCCTATTTCCTTACGTTCAAGAAGTCTAAGAATGACTTTACTGTCACCTTTTAGAGCATCCCATAATTTGTTTTTAAACATGTCAGATGTTAGATGCCAATCCTTCTCATTTGAAACACCGTGTCGCGAAATAAGCGCTTCACTGGCACTGCTGTTCAGCTGTAATCAGATCTGATTGCTATGTGCAGCTTCAGTTTGTCTGTGTATTAACTTTATGGGTCCACGCTCCAAGTCTTCCATGGCGAGCCAGTTCCGGGCCACTGGTTTTCATTTTCCCTGTTAGTGCTGTCCACATCTTCTCCACTATCGACTTGCTGTCTTCATATTACCCGCTCCAACTTTGAGCCAGCTACCACACAATAAAGGGCTTGTCAGGAGCCCACAGGAGATGCAGCTGCCTGCGATCCTAACCTACAACACCTCCGCTCACTCCCTGACAAAGGCTCTTTCCGAGACCTCTTTCCGCTTCTCACGGAACCTCTAGCGTGTGAACATCAGTACAGCTCACATGCTTGCTACAGACAACATCCCCTCAAGACTCAGTGTGAAGAGGCCCGGGGCAGTGATGGTAATGGTTTACTGGAAATGAGCAAACAAAAAAGGGGAAAAAATTGAACGTATCTGTAGAAAACCAACAAAAACCGAGGTTCAATTAAGTGAAGGAAATCTTTAGTCATTAGAGGATAGTGTAATTATGGTATGGTATATATACCATGAACTAAAATCTTCGTAATGTAAAGAATCATGCACATCTGTCTCTAGAGCTCCTCCCTGTTCTCGTGCTATGGGTGCAATAAGTACACAAAGTTTTCTTGACTTTCCGCAACCTAAAAAACTGTGTTAGTCAGAGAAACATTGTGTTCTGTCATTGGGGTGCAAACATGTTCTCAAAGCATTTTCTTCATATGGACCTGTTAACAACATAGGTGAACAGTTGTGGTTTAAGGAGGTGGGGGGAAAATAAAGGTTGTAAAAAAGTTTTTTTTATTTGGAAAAATTGACAGTAATATTTTGTACTAGCTGGGTTGCTTGCTCTTAGATGACAATTTTTCTGATCCAAAATATTCTGGTGGTGGAAGTGATCAAATTGCCTATAGTAAAAACTATCCAAAATAAATTTGGAAATTAAGAAAACCGATTGTCTTAGCTTTTAAACCATGGTCTTCCTTCTAGATTTTCTCCTGGCGAATTCCATTATAATGTCATCGATTTGATGGCCAATAATGACAGGGCATAAATACATTTATAGTGCATTGTAGTGTAATCTAAGAAAGCTCTTTCTTGTGAAAAAGAGCACTGCCCATTACAGGCAATGTCAGGAAAAGTTTAATAGTAGTCTGGATTATGTCAAAATTTCAGTAAAGTTAACTAAATGTTTGTAACTCTTAATTTCTGAGTTTTTAAGTGGATAAAATATGATCTGCTTTCTGATGATTTAATTTACAAATGTTTAGGCCTATTTACTTGCTTTAACGCACTTGGTAAGTGCCTAACTAGCTTGTTAATTTACTTATTGAGCATTTGCAGGTTCATCTGGATCTCCTCCATTCACTGTTAATGTCAATGCTAGCTAGCTTGCTTGTTGAAGCTAGCACAACAGCTAAAAGATCAAACAAATACTACTCTACGACATTCAAGCTTTGAATCCCTGACTAACAAACACGCCCGTAACAATATAATGTAGAGATCATGCCTGTCAAGCAGGGCGACGTCGCTAGCAATAGCATGGTATCAGGACACTCCACCTCACCAAGAGTTTGGGGCATTGTGGAGTTCAGGGTTCAGTTATCATGTCCGCCAAATAAACTCAGCCTCTTCGAAAAACAATCTCCACATTATTGTTTCTCCTTCATTACCAGCTAGCTAGCTTTACACCTTTATAGCTTGGAGCCCCAGATGGTGCAACCGGTAAAGGCACTTGTTCGGTTCCCACCCAGGCAGATTTGCTCAAATCTTTTGAAAAGCCTTTAGGTTGTGCATTTTATAAAACCATGGATGTATGCATGTGTGTGGTCATGTTAAATGCCTTTTCCTCTGGTACCATTTAGTTTCTGAACTGTTCATTATCCCAGGAAAATACATAATTATTCTTTGTTACTTTGTTACTTTTTCTGTAGTCATATATTATACATTGTAGGCTGATCCACATGTTTTGGCAGGATTTACTACTGTGTTTTAACCCACCTTCAGACCAGGAAGAACTTGCAAATTTCACTGTTCGGGGAGGTTGGGAGCACGACTGTCTGCATTTCACCTTCACAAAAAAATCAAATCAAATCAACATTCGCTCGGTAATCACTTTTTCTCTCCTCAATGGAAAAGCCCTGATTAAGTTTACAGATGATCTGTCGCTCTGCAGTTCCCCTTTTGAATATTTCATAATTAGTAGCAGCCATACTTATTCATTTATTTATTCTTTTGATTTGGGGATTAAATGGAGTGGGGAGGAAGGCCATCTTAAACACTATTCCCAGGCCAGGTCTATTTAATAATCTGCATTCTAACATTTAGTATGTTTTCATAACCGGGTCACTTTAGTGGGCCACTGAACCTTGTTTCTGTATTTTGTGAAAAATTTTGCCCATGATTGGCTTACATTTGTGTAAGATATAGGTGTTCTTCCGATATTTGTGTCTTCTTGGGCCGTGGTCTACTCTTTAATGCCTGGTTTCATTAACATTGCTTTGTTCCATTTTGAGATCTGTTTTTATGTACTTACATCAGCATCTTTTAAAACACCTTTTTATTACACTCAACAGCCCCGGAAATTCCATAGCACGTCTCATTGTAGCTCTGAAAGGAAATGCTGCTTCGCAGCCTGATGGGACAGTTCATGGTCACACCATTATGGTCACACCATCCTCACAGCTCCTTTTTCAAATGGATTTTTGTGTGTGTTTTGTGGCTATACATTTTTACACCCACGTGCATTGCTGTTACAGGACAGCCCTCTGCCCTTCATTCATTAGCATGAAAATTGCGCTCTGTTGTGTTACAAAACAAAGCATCGGCATCAACAATATTTATATTTGTTGTGCATTGCAAGACTTGGGATTTGGATTCATATTTCTTAGGTTGGGAACGTTTCCATGGGACTCTCACCCGGATGACTTCCCTTTTGGTTGCGGAGCAATGATGAAAGCCGATACAAAGTGTACAGAATTAGAGAAAAATGTTGGGGCAGAGCCATGGATGGTATTGTGTCAGTTACTGCCGCCTCCACTGAATTTTGATTGTATTGATTCCGTTCCTTTTTAGAAGGTCAGTCTGGAGGCGTCCAATCCTCTCATGCAAGTGGCTATATTTAGAGTTCAGTTAAGCTTTTTTTAAACGATAGAATAAAAACACAACAGATTGTGAAGTCAAATGCACATGTGTATTGAGAAACATATTGATGGGTATGATCTCCACAAAGCGTGTTGCCTCGCCTCAATTCTTAGTCAGAAAGCTATCGGTAAACATAACCCTTCACAATCTCTTACAGAGGTTCATGGTGTCAGAGTTCAGCATAATTTCTGTTGTGAAGCAGCTTCATATGCCTATATGAATCTCCTGCTGAGTTGTTTTGGATTCATTTACTTTCCCTGACGTGTAGGATGTAAGGAGCTTACTATCCTTGCAGGCATGTGGCCTGTTGTGGTCATTTATCTCTGGGCTTCAGCCTGGTGGGTGCTTTTTTTAAAAATGGAACTAATCTCCACTAATTGCTTTCATTTGTCATGTTAATTCCCGTATTTGTTTAGTTACTTGTAGTCATGACAGCTAGTTTTATTTTTTTACCTTGCCTGCAGTCCTACAGACCTCTAAAATGTCATTACACACGGTATCTTGATATATCCATATAAAACAAATCCAGGGGTAATTTCAGGGGTAATTTAAGACATGGACAGGTTGGAGTTGGGTGCCTGGGATAATTGTTGGCTTATTCATTTTGTCATGTTGTGTGAATGGCATGCAATTTGCCTGCATTTACTAGACAGCCATCTTTGCTGTCCTGACAGCAACCTTGACCTGTGATGTGAGGAAGAACAATGAGATCAATGTGCAATTAAATGACAGGGAGATAAATGGGTGGCGGTTTGAAGTAGTGATGGATATATGAGGGGATAGATGGAGAGAGAGGACAGAAGGAGAGCATATGGCCATTGTGGATGAATTATTTCACTTACTTAAGTTCTTACTTAAAAAATACTACTGAAGAATTCTGTTCAGGTGCTATATTATATCTTGAATATTACATCATACTTAATCCAAAGATGTAGACAGGGAATGGCAGTGCTTTAATCTGTAAAGAAAGCAAAAACTCAGAGTGAGGCTGGTTATTTCGAACAGAGCCAACCGATTAGATGTTTTCTTTATTTTCTCTGTGATCATAGTCGCATTTCTCTTTTACATGCAGAATAGCATGTAGCTAATAATAAAACAAGGACAAGTATGTCAAATCGAACTAAGTTTTATCAGCCGGAAGAACCCCTGTTTATGGAGAAAAGGGAACCTGGAAAGAGGAGACAATAACATTGTCTGGCACACACCAACGAGACAGCTGAAGGCATCCTGTGACTAGCAGAACAAAAGTTCCTTTTCCTTTCTTACGCACAGCAAGGGTCTCAGAGCCTTAGCCAGCACTGTGAGCGCTTTTGTTGTAGATAGAGATATATTCATCCTCTCTGCTAATTGCTGATATTGCAGAGCACGTTCATAATTTACTTTTTCTGCGTTCTGCAAGATTTATGGCTCCGGTCTGTAACTTGACTTAACTGGGATTGCACTGACTTAACTTTATTAAAACAAATGTGACCGGCAATATTTAATGTAATCATCCCACCCCCACTCCTCTTCACATCTGAGGAATACTTTAATTAATATCACTCTGGAATAATACAAATCACCATTAGGGAATGAGATTACAATGAGTTTGCTTGCTGCTATTGGTCAGAAGTGATGCACAGATACTGCATTTATAGAAAATAAAAATGGTTAATCGTTTTGAAAATGTCCATAAACTAGCCTATTAGAACGGATCCTTGTCTATGTTGAGGATAGCAACAAAAACATTAAAATGTGAAATGCAGTACTTGCTTGTTTTTATTTTATCCAGTATTTTATCCAGCGATCTAGTTTTGATAGTTTATATAAATCTTAGCTTAATTAGTTTATATTTTTATTAAAATAGAATAATGACCCTGTCCTTATACGTTTCACTAAAGAAGAAATACTGCAATTATTACGCCAGATATTTTCAACTTAAACACCTCTCTGAGAAAAAATAGTTTAAAAATCCAAATCATTACTTAGTTACATCATTAAATGTGCTGTTGATTCATTGCCATAACAGATCTTGTGATGCCTGGGAAATGTGCTATAAATTGTTGTAGCAACAGTCTTTGCACTACTTACAGTGTATAGTATACATGTTAATTATATGTAAAGCTCTACACACCTCTACACTTGGTAAATCTATTTTTAATGAGTTTTTGTGTAGCAATATTGCTGCCTGTGATTTAAAAAGAAAAAAACATGTCAGAAACTTCAAAAACATTTTTGTTTGTACATCTTGCCAGAGCCAAGTAAACACCACTCTTTGTGTTTGTTACAAATATAATGTTATCTACCATTGTTTAAAGACATGGATGAGCAGGTTGATGAATAAATATGAATGGAAGGGAAACGCCCACTTTAACTGGACAATGGTGAGCTGCCATAATTTTGCTACACATCAAATCATGTTTTAATAACTTAATTGACTTTTTAAAATGATATGTATGAGTCATATTGTGTATCTCCAGACATTCAGATTTTATATGTATAGAAAGTAATGAGCCCCCCTCCTTAAGAATGGAAAAACACATCAAAGCCAACATGACACTTGCCCTGTCTGGTGTCATGTGACTGCAAACTGCCAGCTGTAGGCTCATGCTTTTCATCCAGTTTTTGTGCCACCTAGATTCCTAGACTTTATTTAGGTAACCACACTGTTATTATTCTACACCAGTGAGGATTGTATAAAGTCCCATGCTAGAACCAGATGATTCTAATAAACAGCTGTCACTCTCAACTCATGACAGTCAAGGTACAAAGGTTTAGTGCTTTTCGTCTCCTGGCAGAACTGGCCTGTTTAAAATTCAGGGAGAAACTGTGGTAATTATGTTAATCCTATACATTTTATTCCAACGGACAAATGTCTCCTCTCTTAAGCCTTAATGTTGAGTTTGTAGTATTCACGTCTCTGAATTGGCAGGTGTCATTTCACCTTCACACCAGCCCCTTTGTGTGCTGAATATAGTTTAATCAGATCTGGTTCTTCTTCCATAGGCAGCTGGATTACAATCAGGAAAGCTGTCAAACGTATATGTGAATGATAAATGATAACGGATGTGTACAGAAAATGAAATGTCTGTAGATGTACACACACACACAACTTGTTGGTTTTCACAAAAGCAATCACATGAGGTAATACTTAACAGAGATTGTGCCGGCATCCTCCAAGCTGGACATACCTTTTAGAAGGTATTTTTGATGACATTTCTCTGTGCAGTTCCTGTTTATTCGTGTATTTATTTATTTTTGTTTGGGTTTGTGTGTTTTTACAGCCTCTTCAGGTTGGCATAGTTCACCCTCTATGCCTTAATTTACCCTGGGGGTCGGGGTCTTATAAAGGTTACAGTAAAGTCTTCACAGAACTGAGGGGACAGAAGAACTGAATGTGTTTCTTAAAAGAAAGTGAACATGAAAGAAAAACCGGGGGGTGGTGTGTTACCCATGTAATTTCAGCACACAAAAGTTGTCTTTGGTATGGATGTTTTTTGCTTGTTGAAATAAAAAAGCATAACTCATAGTTAGTCTATTGAAGTACATTACCACCTGACCTAAAAAAATAATTTAGCTTTTCTTTGTTTTATTGTTTTGTTTTTAGGTTCAACTTATACATTACAACCATGAGCTCTATACAAACTACACAGAAGCAGCAAGAAGTCCAAATGGATTGGTGATAGTGTCTATATTCATGAAGGTGAGTACAGCCCTTTCAACAGCATTAAGAACTCAAGTCACACCACATTAGCATCAGGTCCCTCTCACTGTAGACAACCATGGATATTTTGAATGAATTACAAGTAGATAATTACAATATTTTTGGTTTGTGGATATGAGAAGATACAAAGATTCAGACTCAGGAAGGTATGGTTTTCCCTCATGATTTTTACCTAAATGTCTGGTTGAAGGCCATTTCTATTCAGCACATCCACAGCTGGAAGTGAAACGTAGAGACACTATGGTGGCCTGAGGTGCAGAGCAGAATTAGCACTTGAACCGTGTTCCTCCGAATGTTGCCAGGGCCATTCAACCAGGATAAAGTTATATTACATTATACATCCCTGCAGAAACCAGACTGGCTTTACATTTCCGGTCTGTCCACAGAATGCTAGTGTTTCTTTGTGCAATGCAATGTGGAAAATATTTTTAGTGTGTGTATGTCAGACTTATTCCCGAAAAGGATCTCTGAATCTCGGGGACCATTAGCAATGTAACTCTCACATTGGAGCAGTACAAGTCATTGGCAGGTTGTCACTCGAGAAGCATAAGGTCAAAGATGGCCTTCTTACCTCTCTTGTTACATGGCTTTTAGCACAGTCCTGGTAAGGCCACAATTTCCCATTAGAGTAGCTGTTAAGAACTAATTAGACTTTTAATGTCAATATCAATTACCCCCCACCCCCTCTGAGAATGGCCAAGATCCCCTGTGTTCCTGCCCCCTCCTTGTAATGATCAGGTTCCTGGGGCTTTCTTTGTCCCAGCTCCTGGATTACCACTGGTCTCTACTGTAAACTGGTCACACTGACTCCATAGCAACCCTCTTAATTATATTCCATATGCACATATTTATCTAGTGTGCCATCAAAGATTACAGGGAGTGCAAGTTATTAGCTTGGAAGAACATAAGAATACATAATTACGAGAATAGGGACGTTGTCCTAATCTAAATAGTATGTCCTAATCTAAATGTCCTAATCTAAAGAGTATCTAGTACTGCATCTAGCCTGGACTTGAATAGCCTAAGTGTTTCTGTCTCTACTACCTGACCTGGCAAGCTGTTTCAGGCATTGACAACTCTCTGTGTAAATAAAAATGTCTAATATCCATGCTGAATTTGCCTTGAAGTAATTTCCATCTGTGGCCTCTTGTTCTGCTAATCAAATTTATCTTTAAAAATCTTTGGTAGTTCAGTTTGTTAATCACTTTTAGGAATTTAATAAACCTCAATCAAATCCCCCAAGTCTCAATTTGCTTAAATAGATTCCTTAAGTCTATCCTCATAACTTTTACCTTTCATACCAGGTACCAATTTAGTTGCCCTTCTTAGAACTTTTTCAAGAACTTCTATATCTTTCTCGTAGTGTGGTGGTCAGAACTGCACACAGTACTCTAAGTGAGGTCTGGCAAAGGCATTATATAACCTCCATTGATTTATACTCAATATGTTTTGCAATGTATCCCAGCATCCTGTTGGCTGTTTTCACTGCCGTAACACACTACTTAGATGCAGATAGACTTTGATCAACTACAATTCCTAAGCCTTTTTCAAACACCTACTAATTTTTCTCCTCCCATAAAATACTCCTGTCTTATGTTTTTATTTCCCTTTGCATTTAGCAATATTAAATGTCATCTGCCCATTCTTTGATTTTGTTTAAATCATGTTGGATTACTTTAGTCGATTTATTACTTTTGATTAATTTAGATCCTTTATTTTGTCAGAGGTGGGTGGTGGGTTGCTATTGGTTTGGCCTGTTTTCTATATCACTATCGAGACAGAGGTGTAGTAAACAGTGGGGTAAATTGAAACATTTGGTGTTGTAGGTCACTCAAAGAGCCGATGCGTATTATGAACAGCCTCGTTTTAAATCTGCACTCTGCACATCACTCGTGGTCCTCCTCATTGTATCCTGCCCGTGAAAGGCTTCCATTCCTAAGTGGGTATGAGCAGACATAGGGGCTTTTATCTCACATTGTAGGGTGCCTTACCTGAGTGGAGTGACTGTGGAGATGGACATGGTTGGAGCGAGACATTGTGTTCTGGTGCAAACAAAAACCAGTCCCGTTATGAATGAATTCAACAGTGTTCACACAGGCGTGCAATTGTCTACAGTGCATTTGCTCTTGTTTGTGTCTCTTTTCTTTGGCCCACCCCTTACTCTTCAAAGCTATTTGTTTGTACTATTCCATTGAAATTATTTCTGGGAAGAAAGGAAATGACTGCACCCCAAAGCGAGTTCCAGGAAAAAGTGTCCGGAAATGACTTGAAGGACTAAAAAGCCTTAAAGTACAAACTGTACAAACTTTACAAACTGCCAATGAGGGAGACAAATAGGAATGTGTTTTAAGGGAGGATAAGGATATAGATTCTTCTTTAATGATTGAACTCCCTCCCCATTGGAAGCCTTTACAATTAGTTATCTTAAAGGGCAACTGAAGTAGAAGTCTCAAGAGCAGAGTCTTGTATAACACTTTGCATTAAATGTGGCAGCACAGCACACTAACAGCTCAGAGACTGTCTACCACATCTCCCCCAGATCCAAAACATCCATATCACAGTTTTAAGGCATCTACTACCTTATTTTCTTTACCTTAACAGAAGTGATTGTCTAATGTTTTTTTTTGTTTTGACAACTACCATGAGACTGCCATTTTAATAGAGAGCTGCTAAATGGTTAACATATGATTTATGTTGGGTTTAGATTGATTCTGATATTTTCCCTCTTTTTCCAGATAGCGGAGACTTCAAATCCATTTCTTAATCGTATGTTGAACAGAGACACCATCACAAGAATAACGTATAAAAGTAAGTGTCCAAAGTTTACAGCACATGTTAAATTTAGAGAATTTTGCCAAAAAGACTCATTGTTTTTTTAATTCACACATCTGTATTTTAATCTTTGTTTATAATACTTTTATGTGCAAGTTAAAGTAGAAGGACGCATCTTTGTTGAGATCATTTCCAAAAGGATGTTTTGCAAAGATAAATATCTATTTGCATATTGTGCATTTGTTGACCTGCTTTTGTATTGGGGGAATTTCTTTTTAAAAGAATATAGGAGGAAAAATGTAAGGATTTGCGATGAACACTTCCCAAATTAATCCTCCAAAATGTTTGGAAATCATCCTGGAGCTTTGATATGTGCAGCCCGCCCAACGCTCGACACATCCCTGAAGAGACCTCTTATCTGGCATCGGAGATTTGAGAAGAGTCCGTAATTGAATTAATGTGAGGAGAAAACAAGGCAATAAATAAATAAATAAATAAATAAAAGAGGTGCTGACCCCTTGGCCGAAGCGTCCCTCAGGCTGGTGGTGGTGCAGGAGCAGGCCAGCGGGGGGGGCCCCACCACACTGCCAGGGGAGGAGAGAGCAGCACAGCCTCTGACAGCTGTCAGCACGCTCCCCCAGCTCCGGCAAGCGCAGAGAGTCCATGTATTTTTAAACCCGCGTCCCACATCCAAACAGAATTATTCATGCCACCGGAGCTATTGCAGACCGGCGAAAGCTTCAATGAATCTACACGATTGCATAGCTTTGTGGGATGAAATGTAATTCTTATGTAATGATAATGAGACAATGAGAAGAATGTTGTCTCAGTTTTTTGCTGAGGGTGAGGCTTTTGGCGCTGGAGTGCCAGCGAGGTAGTTAAAGCCTCGTGGAAGCTTTTTACACTCTGAGGGGTAAGGGAAAACTGCCACTGTGGCCATCATCATAGTATCTAAGCATTTGTAGCTGTCCTTTCTCAAGCGTGACCAAGGCGGTGACCAAGCAGTGATCGAAAGGATGTTACTACAGTACAGCAGGGAAGAAGTAACACTTTTCAATGGCAGAATATGCTCTGGGACATTTTGAGCAGGGCAGGGATGCAATGTCTGTGCCACAGTAACACCAGGGCAACACAAGGGCAAGAAACAATGGTGGTGCTGGATTTACATTGTACTGAACTGCATTTATTGCTTATATAAATGGGCATTTTATAATATGTCATTTAATTTTCTTAAATGGAGGCTACAACCTCTTTGGAAATGGATGTATACCAGTGCCTATTTAAGAAATCTACTCCATACAATGATATAATTACGTAATATATTAAAAATAATACCCGCTAAAAGTCTGTCAGAGGCAGATGATAGTTAAAATCAGTCAGAATAACACTGTGTACATAAATGATGAACCTCTCCGGTCAGAGATTAAAAATTGCTACAGCTGTTCACAGATCTAATAATGACCTTTTTTCGTCCTTTAAGGGCTGTGTCAGCTAACATGAGTAGCCTTTTTTTCAACGAAGGCATCCTGCATTTTGTTACAACCCAACCTTTCGACCCCAAAATATGTGGGCAAAATGCCAAAGCTACGGCTAGAACACAGAGTAAATGCTACAGCAACGAAATGGGAAAGGCCTGTCCTCAAGTAGGTGTAGGAGTAACCAAAAGAAAAAGGGCACGAAAAGGTAGAATTTTTATTTATTTATTATAGACAGACACAAAACAAGTTTGAGGGTTGCTGCAATTCCCAGATAGGAGAAAAAAATACCTGGCCTGAAAGCCTGCTGAAAAACGAGATAGAAGAGGAGGATGCAAAATCATCACCTCTCCAATGTTCAGACTCCCATAAGCTGAGTCCCAGTATCCACAAACAGTGTTCCTCAAATGCCAAAGCAATCGGATGACATAAAATTAACAAATGTATCCCCCATTCTTCAAAAACAGCTCAAACTGGATGTAGCCAGGCCTCCAGCTGCATAATGAACCTTGCATCACATGCCCAAAAATAAAACAGGAAAGGTGTGCTCATGGGACAAGGTTGTGATCGTAATCCTAACAATTTGAGTAAAAAATCACAGGAACAAATCAGGAAGCTGTGGAGCATTGTTGTCATCAGTAAACCTGTGTTGCATTCTCTGTAGACGATGCGTATTTACTGGCGGGCCTAAACATCGAAGAGCTGTACCCGGAGACCTCAAGCTTTATCACCTACGACGGATCGATGACTATCCCGCCGTGCTTCGAGACCGCGACATGGATCCTGATGAACAAGCCCGTGTACGTCACGCGGATGCAGGTAAGACCGCGTGTGCCGGGCAACAGCTTGACAGCTTAAGCAGGAGCCCAGCAGGGCGTCCGTCTTTATTGATAGAGTTCACGTAAGGCTTTCCGGTCGCTTGCGGATCTCCGCCCTGAAGTTCAGCCTCTCGCCCCCTCCCCCTGCAGATGCACTCTCTGCGGCTGCTGAGTCAGAACCAGCCCTCGCAGATATTCCTCAGCATGAGCGACAACGTGCGGCCGGTCCAGCCCCTCAACAACCGTTGCATCCGCACAAACATCAACTTCAGCATGCAGGGCAAGGACTGCCCCAACAACAGGGCTCAGAAGCTGCAGTATCGAGGTAACAGTCGGCCATCCTTCTGCCCCGGCGATCCCAGTGTTCGTCTTGCCGACGACTATCTGTCGATCTCTCTCTTTGCATTCTTTTGACCGTGCGCCCCCCCCGTGTGTTTTTTGTTGTCGAACCGCACCTGTTTGTCGCCATGTTCGCCTTTCTCTTGCTCTCTGTCTACCGCTCCGTCTGCCCGTCTTTCTGACTGACTGACTGTCCGACTGTCTGTCTGTGACTGTGTCCGCCCTCTAATAGGGACTGAGAACAATAATCGGAAGTGGCATACCAATGACACGCAAAGATGGATTAATGTGTTAATTAGCATGATTCCTTTGACAGCGATTAGGCAACGGCGCAAGAACCTAAAGATTTGCATTGTTCCCACATACATAGACCCAAGAGCCCTCATTACCATTTTCCTCATCTTTCCCTATCACACGAACAGCTGATCTGGTCTGAATATGTCATGTAAACCTGTAAGGGTTAGGTAGTTTTGATGTTCATTCTATGTGACTTCCTGGCACCAAGCATTCTCACTTGTTTCTGTGTGCAGATGAAGCGGCATGCAAGCTGTTTACCATTTCCTTTTGTCTGTTTCAGCTAATATATCTCTGCAACAGCTGCACAAAATGTGAATTTTACCCCTGCAGCATAAAAACATTGAGGTCAAGAGGTAACTCTTATTATTCATTGTATTCTTTTTCAGGATTCATGATTACAGTCACCGTATTGTTTTTTGTCGCGCTCTTCGATAAAACTCAGATTTTGTGCAGCAGTTGCTGAGATTTTTACACAACCCTGCCCCCCTCCCAACCCTCTCCCCACCTCGCCCCTCCACCTCCCCCCCTACTCCAAGAGTAAACTATAAGGAAAATAAGAACATTTAATTTAATTACAAGTTAATTATATATTAAGGGTAATACATATGAACGTTTGGAACTATTTAAAAATGTTCCCTTAAAAGTGTCCACACAACAAAAATATATCTTTACGCTAATTATATATAAAATGTATGTCTGTAACTGGACTTTTCAAATGGCTAATAGATAGTGCAGTGCATGTTGGGTAAAGTATGGGTCTCTGTTTCTGGGATTATTTGACACCTTTGACACAGTCTACCATTGTGATTCCTGTACATGACATTATTTCTGATCATAATATGTCACTGTCTTCTCTTTCAGTGAATGAATGGCTTCTGAAATAGAAGCTGTAGGATGAACACAGACATGATGAGTATTATAAAACAAAATCCAAGAACAGCAGCAGCAAAATACAACTCACAGGATCAAGACTGCATTGCTTTTCCTGCCAGATTTCATGACATTGTAAAAAATATATATAAATATATCTATACGCAAGAAAAGACTTTGCATCCAGCAAAGAGACCCTTATTTCATACTTCAAGAACATTTGAATCAAACATAAACTAGTCAAATCAAATCTATCTATGAAAATGTTTTGATACCTAACTTTTTGGGAGAAAAAAAACAACATACAGTCCCCACCCCCCCCAACCCCTAAATGAAGCATTTATTTCGTAGCCTCGTCATTGGTGAAAGTAAATCAGACTCTGATCTTTGTACATATGGACGTCTTGTTACACACACACAACTGAAGGGGCTGCGTTGTGGACCTGCCAATCAGGGGGAAGATGTCGAATGGCTCATCACTACATTTTCATTGTCATCTTGTCATTGTGCTGACAAGGCATGCAGATTGCGAAGGACAGCAGGACGCAACCATGCATCAACATATTCAAAACGTTTCAAGACAAACCATATACAGTAAAACCGAATGATAATGTCTGAGTTCAAAAATTGGTGTTTTGGCCTTGTATATATTATTATTATTATTATTACTAATGCTGAAAATGAATAAATAAAAATGAAGTGAAACAAAAAAAAAGAAAAGAGGAAAAAAAAAAACCTGAAAAGAGTTGAGTATTTTACGCTTGGCGCACTTTGAATTCTGGAACAGTTCTGAGCTGATGCCTTTTCTTCTGTTTTCTTGTTTACAATGGTCATACACTGTGTTTGATTAATGTTATCAGCCCAATAAATGTGTTTGGAAAGTTCATTTTTGTAAGCATGCCTGACTGCGTCTGTCTGTTTTTTTTGTTGTTGCTCTTGTTATGTTTTTTTGTACTACATAATGACATAATGCTTCTGGACACAAAAGCAGAACTGGTCATTCCACTCCTGGACTGTACTGCCTATTTTCTCTCCAGTCGTAATATCACAAGTGTGATTTTGAGCGTTACATGCTCGTTTGGGGAAGCTTATTATGGGGGGGTGGGGGGGGTTAGACTGCCCGCCCCCCTTCTTGTTTAGAGAGGGTTTGCGCAAGCCGCTTAATGGTGCTTCGTCTGGGCAGGAGGTGGGCAGAGGAGTGAAGCGGTAACAAAGTTAGCGTTGATGGAGTGCGGGGTTAATGAGGAGCAAACGCTCTGGAGGAAATAACCGGCGCGCTTCTTTGTGCCACTGATCCTCTTGTGTCTGCGCTAACGTTCCAGGGGAAAAGAAAACACCATTGATTCTTTCTTTTCTTTTCTCTGAATCGGTTTAATTATTTCAAAATCAATTTAGGATGCTTTCTGTACTATCCCTGATGTGTCTGCCAAGACCTCCAGTGTTTTATCGCCGCGTTTTACAGGTCGCAATAAAAATAGAACGAGGGGGAAAAGTTCTCACAGCCACCACTCAAGGTTATGGCAGCCGTTATTCAGAAGGGTGTTTGAGTGTTAGAGAGGCCGGATCGAGCTAAAGTTCCCTGACAAATAAATGCCCCCAATGATTCACATTGGACAAATAATTATTTTAGGCTTTGCGCTGGCTAAAATGTAGATTTTCAAAGGCCCGGTTGTGCATCGTTCACAGAGAGACTCCAATCCCTGCCATGGGGAACAGAAGAGCCTGTGCTCAGATGTTCTGAGACCATTAAAGATATTACATTAATAAGGCCATAAAAATGTACGGCATGTGAGGCTTTCAAGTGGAACGAGACAGCTGTTGTGGAAGAGCATATGTGCGTAATGTCATAAAAAGGTACATGGTGTCTGGTGGGACACCAGTGTCCTGATGTTGCGTTTGAGTTGCAGGAAGTAAATTAGCTCCAGAGCCCAGCACAGAGGATGGAGTTCAACTATCCCTGCAGGAGGTCTCTGGTGACCCATATCACAAAAAAACTATGCTTAGTTCTATCTAATTTTATGTTTTCTCACATCCAAAGACAGATAGAAATTTGGACCACATGAGTCACTCCTGAAAGAAAAGGGTATTAGGGACAGTTTTTTCCAGAGCAAAGAATTGTACGCCTATGATGTTATTACCATCTCTACACCCTGTATTTTACAGTGCAGGGTTTCCCCAAGGTAGTACATCTTTGTCCTGTATTCTGATCACATGTGTGCAATTTTGTAAAGTGGGGTCCAAACACTGTAATAGATGTGAAAAGGAGAAAATGCACTTTAAAAAGAACCAAAAGAAGTACCAACTCTGTCCTTTCCCCTCTATACAATTTGGTATATTCTGAATAACCAGGAACAGCTACTTTGCAGTCCTTCCTCCACATCAAACAAAGATAACAAGGTATCTATTTGTGTATATTTATTATTTACCAGCTGATTGTGCTGTGTGCTTCTTTCCCGGGGCTTACGTGGCAGAGGAAAATCTATTTCCCAGCACCCCTCTCCCCCTTTAGGTACAGCCTTCCCCGCCCACAACTCTGTTCTGAAAATTGTAGAACATTGGTAGTTCTATTAGCTCTATTCTAGTTTTGAGAGGCTTCCTTGTATGGGAAACCTAAGAGTTTCAGCCAAGGCTAAATATAGCTATGTGCACTGGTAGTTTGCCATTGGCGATAGGTTTGGACTGATATACCCAGCACAGAAAAAGGAACAATTGAATTATTACTAGATTACTTTCCAAACTAAGCTTGGCTAGGTAGCTATGAGACAGAAAAACACCAAGTACTGACTACACCACTGAAATCCCAGCCATTCTTCCATCTCACTTCTGTTGGCTCAGGTATATATTCAATCACACAACAGTATCTTTCCAGTCGATACCATTGTATCTTTGTGTTTACGTATTAATGCAATACTAGGTCTGTATGCCATACCAATAAAAGATAGATATAGAAAACTATGTGAAAAAGGGGCAGCCAGACAATCCCCATGGAAGGAAGAGATCTTTGTAGAAAGCTGTGTAAGGCGGCCACAGCCATGAGCCAAATAAACAAAGAAAAATGATGTTGAAAATGTTTTAGTACACAAATCACAATATTTCAAGATTTGAGATTACTCTGGATGCACTGGTTGGTTCTGTCATAATTATGGATCATAATTTTCCTTTATGGAAGCTTAGGAATAATCAAGTTTGAGAACTCACATTTTAACACATTGAATGATTAGATGAAGAAAATATTTTGTCTTTTCTTTCATGTGGCCATGCAGAATCACTTATTTAGCTTATTTTTCCTGTGATGAATTGTGCTGTCTTATAATTGTGTGCAGTATATTCATTTATGAGTGTTAAAATGGCAGCTACTGGCGCTCATGAGTATTTCTTTGTTTTTCCTTTGACGTACCAATGGGAGTGTTAAGAGGACTCTGCAAGTGACTTCAGCATTCACAAATAACCCCCTTGGCACTGCCCATGCTAATAACTTTGGTGGAACACAAACTAAAGGCCTCTTCACTCACTCTCTCAACTCCAGGGTGCCACTTTTTATGCTGCAAAATTTCAGTCCAGATAAAACATGGCTCAATGGTTTATTGAACCCTGCTGTGTCATCTTATCTTCTCTTTGATAACAGCTTTCTCCTTTCAGGCAGGTACAATACCTGCTCCACTTTTTTATCTATTTTTTTACACAACATACAAACGTGTTTAGATTTTAACAGGCTTTAGTGCGGAGTAATAGAAGTAGCATTGTGATTAAAAATGAACAGAGTGCAGAAGCCCACTGTTATTGAAAGGTATGTCTCACTGCAGGCAAGATAACTATCCTCTCCCTCTCTCTTATTTCTAACCTATTTTATTAGCCAACAGATGGAGTGTCCTTGCTATCCAATATGTTGTTGGAATTGTCTTGTCCCTAAGCTAGATGGCAAAGTCTTATCTCCTGAGTGTTGGTTTTTTTATATATATTTTTATAAGCCATCAGTGCTCAAAATATATGTGTGACTGTAGTTCACCTTTGTTTCGAATGTGTATGGGAAGATGAACAAGGAGATCGAGCCTCAGGGCGGTATCTTATAATTCCTCTGGTTTTGCTCCTTATTTTTTTGCCCTCTGTCTCTCTCTCTCTCCTCCCCCTTTCTTGCTTCCTCAACTCCATCCCCCCCGTGCATCTGTGCCCCTGCGACTGCATCGCTGTACTCCAATCCAATATTTAAAGAAACTTTGGGCGGTCACCTTCAGGCTGGGGTATTTTAAGATGAGTCAATTGGAAATAACCCCTCAAAGGCATCTCAGAGGTGCTTTTCCCCCCCAAAATGATACTGCTCATGGGGCTTTTCCTTGAAGCCACACTTGTTTTTTAATAGTGCTAATGTACAGACCAAAACATAGAATGAATTAGTGGAAAAACTTTCCCAAACTGGATCAAGACTTATAAATAAGGTCAACAGCAATGGAAACTTTGGAAGACTCTGATCAAGATCCGGCTGGGAAAGTTAACAGAGTGACGCAATTCACCACCAGGCGACACACAGCACAAACTTTGAAAATTGGAACATGCTCCAATGTAGGAGTATCGTTGAAGAGGGGTGGTCGCGGTGATATTACTCGACATGACTGACAATCACCGTGGCTGCATAACAATATATTTTTTTCCTTTTTTTCCTTTTAAACATAAATCCAATTAACTAAAAGAGAGTGCTTTGCTGCGCCAGGCCGCATCAATTATTCATTCTCATTTTACACCCAAGTTGTCCGGGTTCCTGTGAATATTAAAGAGAGCGGAGAGCGGAAGACTCGCCAGATGTGCTGATCCTGGTTGTTTTCATTGCTTTGCATTGAGTGAGACTCACCGTCCTCGCTGCAGGTGAAGGTGAGCCAGCAGAGAAATCTAACTTTGAGTTAAACAGCGCACCAAAATAAAACCGCAAAAGCTCAGAAGACAAATCAAGTATCACCATTAGCCAGATCGAGAGTTGGTTGGATGTGAATGTGGCTGCATCTCTGGAGGAGGCACCCCAAACTGTAATGCAATATTGTGTTTCTGTGAGGTACCGAATAAGGCAGTAAAGGAACGTTTAATGATCAGGCGAGGTTCAAAAGCCGATAGTCAGAGTCAGAAAAAGTACAAAATCGAAATACAAAAGGCAATACAAAAGTCAAAACCGAATAATCATAAAGGCAAACAAACAAAATCGGAAGGCAAACTCAAAGTCAAACAGAAGGGGTGTCTCGGAAAATACAAACAAACTCTGGCTTACACACAATCGGCACAGTGAATGATGATCAACGTTCTGACAAATACTGAGAGCAGACACGAAACCTAAATACAAGCGGGGAAGGAAAACACAATAGGAATCAGGTGTGACTAGGCGGGAAGAAAGGCAAGAACACAGGTGAGAATGATAGGGATCACACGGACTGGGAAGCACATAAACACACGGAAATAAAACGACCTGGAATAGCAGGTAGACACGTGCACAGTTCGAAGGGGAGGAGAGCAAAGGAAAGAATCTGCGTGCAAGTAAAGCGAAAGGAGAGAAGCGTACAGGGTTAGGACAACGAGAATGATAGCAGTAGATAGAAGCGTGAGATAATTAGTAATTAGTAATGTTAGTAACTTAATCTAAATCCCTAATGTTAGTAGATTAGTAGGTTAGTACTATATACATCTAACTAATATATACAGAGTGTTAGAAATAAAGAAGGAAGTAAATGAGATAGGAAAATAAAGCAGAAAACACGTAAAGTCGAAATCACCTGAATAGTGCAATAACAAAGACGAGGAGTGGATTATTGAAAAACACGGAACACAGACAGACGGGGAAACAGACGTGAATGAACCGTAATGATGAGAAAAATTATAAAATACAAAAACAAACAGAACAAACGTGGCAAAACATAACAGTTTCGCATCATACTCAAAACATAACTAAGACCCGACTGTAAAATGAACACACTTTTGCTTCCTGATGACTCATTTAGATCAATTTCTAATGAGTTTCAATTATCAGGGTACAATCGATTTTATTTGAGGTTACTATTAGTAAATGTATCAAAAGACATTTGGCGCCACCAAAAATTGTATTCTGATTCATTTAATTTAATATCCAGATCCACAACAATTTCTGGGCGAATAGTCACAGGAAAAATGTATGATGGCAATTGCTCCGTTTATACCATCAAAACCAATAACATCATCATTGTGTTGAGGCAGGCTCCCTTCAGCACCCTATATTATGTATTTTTTTCAAATAATTCCCTTATCATTTCAATCATCAGATTTTTCTTGTTCTTTTATCTAGAAAGTGGTGCTTTTCTGTAAGAAAAGCCCTTTATAAGTACAACATTTTATTTCCAGTTTTTGTCTTGTAAGGGATATATAGAAATACATGGAAACATATATGAGATTGCATGTATTTTGCCATTAGCATGGCAAATGTGCCATACATTTTGGTACAAAATAAACCAAAACATATATCATTTTGCCTTTTTTTACAGATTTTTCAAAAGACATTCAATCTGATAATGTATTGTTAAACTCATAAAGCGATGTACAAATGTAAAAGTGCTATGTGCCTGTACAACTGTGCTATGTATACATGTTTTCACTGTGCAATGCTGTTTGGTGATCAGTTTTTTGGTAGATTGCTTTTACTCTGCTGTTTTTATAAATAGGGGCATATAGCTTCTTAGAGATTTTTTATAGCCGTCTTCGTAGTAAATTGATGTTGTCGTTATTTTTTTTCTCTCCTGTAATAAATCCACATGCACATACTATTGTTGCTAGCACTATATTTTGAGAGGCTGCAAGTAGTTTTTTTCTATCTTTTATAATAGAGATTAGCATGCAAGACTGGTGGCTAGGTTGATTGCTTGATTCATTTTCCCATGTGATCAAGCTTTGTCTTAAGAAAGAAATCAGAAACCACCCCCCACCCTTACACACACACACACACACACACACACACACACACACACACACACACACACACACACACACACACACACAAAGGTAGGTTTATGATCTGGGAAAAGGCACTAATCAGATCTGTGCTGTTCAGTGGCAGGAGCATTCTGAGAACTTTGGTTACCTAGCAACCCATCACTCTACAGCCAGAGGGATTTCTGAGGTTATTACCATTATGTTTTACTTCTCTCCCACTCCAAACACAAATATGCACATTTGTACACATACGTGTACACAATGTTCTTGAAGGTGAATGTGCTTTCAGTGACCAAGGCCTTTGAGAGCCAAATTAGTTTATCTTCAGCCTATTATGATCCAGCCATACTGTGAGCTGATGATGTACTGGATTAACAAGCATTTTCACAGGTACAGAATATTCTGTGAGAGCTCTTCCTGGGTACAACTGACCTATAAGACCTAAGATTCAAAACGAGGCCAAACAGGGTTTTGGATAAAGCTATTCATAAATCATTAAGGCTAGGGGGGTTCAGATTTCCATTGGATTCATGTGAAATCCTTTTTATAGAATTTACTTGTACTGGGGAGTTTTAAATAAAAGGTTTGAGTGTACCTTCAACGCAATGGAAATGCAAGTACATATGTCTAGGTATGTAGGCAGCTAATTGGCGTGTTCCTGTAGGCATATTGCCTTTCTTCTCAATCAGAATGCGCACTCAATCATCACATTTACACCAATCATAGCAGAATATGCATTGGGCAAGAAAATAATCTTCCCTGCAGCATTACGCATTTTTAATTCCTTCTCAGTTTGATGCACTTCATCACCTTGATGCAGTTATAATTGCATATGAGCTTTTATTGAAGCAACACTGCAGCAGGTGTGTTGTGTACAGAGATGTGTACAGTGTTGTGTGCAGAATCACATAGTTTAAAAACATTAAACACTGAGATCAATATAGATATATGTAGTGTGTAGGCATACAGTATATTAAGCCTTTGCAAGATGATCGGTGATAACTTGATGACCAGTGTGAAAAAATATTAGAAACCAAAACAAATCAAAAGGTTTAAGTGTCCAGAACTAATTGGTCGCTTTAAATATCACTGGGTCGTCCTCAGGCAGTGAGAGTTCATGGGTCAACCGTACAGACAACCTAAAACCCATTTGAAGACCCACAAGTGGCTAGGGCCTCCCTGTGAAACCAGCTGGTGTGGGTCTTCAGTTTGCACTGCTGATAGAGTTTATCTAACAGCAGCCTCGCCTGCAGCAGTGCGATGTGGAGACATGCTACAGGTGTGTCGGGCGAGTGAAGCTGGGCAGCGGTCCCGATGCTGACGACTGAAACGGGAGACTGCAGATGTGCCAAGTGCCTTTGGCGAGGCTGAACAGACCACTACTGCCTATGCTACAATTGCCGTCTTTCCTTCTGCCTCACTCGCCCATGCAACTCAGCTTGCCTTTTCCTCTGTTTTGAACACTGTTTGCACTTTTACGCTGGCAAGGGCACTATACTATTGCCTCTTTTTTCTTATTGTATGCCATTATCCGTGTAGCACGATCTGCCTGTTGACTGTCTGCCTGTTGAGTGCTCTGCAGTTGGACTGAGAATTTAATCTCACTGACCACTGGTCAATAAAACCTTAGGTGCAAAAACATACAAATTGGGGCTGCTGGGTGGCCCGTCCTGTTAAGGCACTGTATTAGTGTGTGAATGAGTGGCATCATCAGGTATCCAGACTGGGAATTCCAAATTGGGAGAATTTTTTTATTTTTTATTCAATAAAACAAAATGGTCATTAAGTACACAAAAGGTCACACAAAAAGTTAATTTCCCCATATCTAAGTCCTGGCCTGTGTTGAGCCCTGTCATGCATTGTTCCTCTCAGTTACAGGTGTCCATTCCACATGCTGCTTCTCTTCACCTGAAACCTTGCTGTCTTCACCTGAAACCAGTAGGGGAACGCCTGCTGTTCCCCTACTGCTGCTCTGAATCTGTTACCCCTTTTCCTGCTCTTCCTCTGCCTCTTGCCCTCCTATGGCCCTCCCTGACTGAAGCCATTGCTACTCCTTTATACCCATTCCCTCTTCGCTGCCTTGGCTGTCTTGTACTCCCTGCAATATTGATCAGGCACCAAAAGTACTAACTACTTGTTCCACAATCCTCTCAGCCAAACCAAATTTAGCTTTGCAACAGATAGCTTTTCTGGTTATTCTCTGCTAAATTGTCTCCCTAGCAGCAGCTGTCTCCCCAGCCATACCATATAATGTAAATTCTACTGGAACCAAGCGTGAGTCTCCACTCATATAAAAACCCAATTCCACATGTGCATCTACTGTAACTAAGTGTTCTGCCTCTGCTTAGCACTCCAAGCTAATATCTGGCTTGGGAGGCCAGGTTCTCAATGTGGTATCAAACCAAGATCGATGAAGAAATTTCAATGTGAGGATTTTGCTTTGATACCAGATTGAGAGCCTGCCCTCGCAAGCCAGATATTGGAGCAAAACAAGAGTTGTGCTCCAACTCTTGTTTTGGGCTCTGTCACACGTGAAATGGTTTCTTGTGTTTTTTTGTTTTTAGTCCCATGGTCCCAAATATTTTTTGCCGCACAGTAGAGGGCTGCTTATTATTACTCTGCTTATTATTACTCAGCAATCCTGTGTACCCTAGATCATTGTCTGTGGGTCCAAGCTATGGAAAAGGGTTAATTTTTTTAATTTTCTTCCAATCAATTTGTTGGCCAATTGTACCTTTTTTTAGTTCAGTTACCCCCTCTGGGATTGGCAGTGATGAAGGCGAACTGAAACGCCCCCTCCGAGACGGATCTAGGAATCAGATGAAATTGTAAGAAATCACGATCTTTTGAAGAATAGTGATGGGGGAGGCTATACTATTGATAACTTTGGGTATGGGCAGTGAAATGCAAGTCATTCTTACAGGTTTGAAAATGATTCAAGATTAGGTGAACTGAGCAAATTACTTGTTCCAGCTCTGATAATAGTAACATTTGACTGTGTATTTGCAGCTCCCATTGAGATATTGTATCTGTCAACTCACTTTCGTAGTTTGTTCATTTTTGTCATAGCCCATATTCTGATATCTGTATGAAACTTACCATCAAACCTTCCAAAATGTCCACTCATCCATCTGAATATTAAAATGCAAATGGTTGTTAATGCTGGCGAGTTAATTTCCTGTGGAAAAAAAATTAATTATTTAAATTAATTAGGTAGTCTCTGCTTTGCCCTTCACATGAGAATAATGAGCAAAGTGGATGTCTGAGTTCATTATTTGGATGACTACACTCATATAATTAAGTTTTCCATTACACGGAACATGTGTGGTCTTCAGAACCATGGTCTATAGGGAAAAGGGGTTTGCAAACACATGAGAAAAAATATGGTTTTAATTTCTGAAGAAATTAGAGGTATGATCTGAGACTGGAAGGCAATACAGTCCTGTCTCTGGAAACCCAGAGACCATTTTAAAATCAGATGACAACCTATTAAAGTCCTGTAATATGTTTTAAAGTGCCACCTAAAAGCAAAAAAAAGTATTTGTAAGAATATTTCATTGAGGAGTCACGGACAAATGATGAAACCCACGTTTCATAATGCTCCCTAAAAATATTGAAAAAGCTGGTTTACATTTTTTATGGTTAAAATGCCTCATTCAAATGAAGGGGAGCATTTCATTTTGGGAGTAGATAAGAAGGTACTGTAGATGCATGTATCCACTACTCTTAGAGGAAATCTCAGATTGACCTGGTGAAAGCAATTACTGGCACAGTTTTCATACTTTATAGCGGTTTCTTGTTCACTGAATGAAAATTAATCCCTCCTAGAATGTGCGCAGTGTTCCACCTGGTCATTTAATTCTTTATCATTTACAGAAATAAGTCATTTTTTTGGCCCTCTGCCCTATGTCCATGTGGGAAGCTCCTATGTGGGTACATATTGATGTTGGCCTGGATTCAATCAATATTTGTCCTTAAATTTGCCTCTCAGTTTCAAAATAATTCAAGTGTTTGTTTTTTAATTCCTCACTAACAGTTTGGCGAGTTCGGCCATCAGCAAAATGATCTTGCCATTCTGAGGGTGTGAAGAAAATAAGTTAAGGGCAAATACTCTGTATGCTCTGTGATCATTTTGTATGATGTTCATCTGTTACATCTTATTTTATGTTACATCTGATTCTATGTGAATGGCCATGTACATTGTATGTACACTACCAGTCAAAAGTTTTAGAACACCCCCGTTTTCCAGTTTTTACTGAAATTTAAGCAGTTCAAGTCCAGTGAATAACCTGAAATGGTACAAAGGTAGGGCGGCACGGTGGTGCAGTGGATAGCACTGTCGCCTCACAGCAAGAAGGTCTCGGGTTAAGAAAATAATGTAAATGTTAGGCTAATTTTTGCCCGTAGGTATGAGTGAGTGAATGGTGTGTGTGCCCTGCGATGGATTACTGTCCATCATGCTGGGAAGGCCCAGGACCCTGACCAGGAATAAGCGCCTTAGATAATGGATGGATGGATGGTACAAAGGTAAGCGGTAAACTGCCAGAGGTTAAGAAAAATAATGTTAATTTTTTTGCAGTGAGTAGTTTCATATACCATCAAAAGGCACTTGGAAACTGAAGGAAACTCTGACAGGAAGAGTCGCAACAAAATCAGAAAACAAGTTTCTGAGAGTCAACAGCTTGCATGATAGGCGGCTCACAGGACAACAGCTTCAAGCACAGCTTAACACTGGTCGAAGTAAGGAAGTCTCAGTTTCAGCTGTGAAGAGAAGACTTCGAGCTGTAGGTTTGACAGGTCGAGTGGCAGTAAGAAAGATGGCAAGATAAGAAAAAGAGGCTTGCCTGGGCCATGAAGCAACGCCAGTGAACTACTGAAGACTGGAAGAAGGTCTTATGGACCGATGAATCAAAATTTGAAATCTTGAAATTTTGAAAGGATTTTGTAGGAAGTCGAGTAGGCGAAAGGATGGTTCCTCAGTGTGTGACACTAACTGTCAAACATGGAGGAGGAAGCATGATGGTCTGGGGCTCTTTTGCTGGATCCAGAGTCGGCGACTTGCACAGAGTGACTGCTAACCCACGTTAACCCCCTGAGGTCGACGGGAGCGGCGCCGCTCCCAGCAGCAATAAAAGTATATTACTATTTCTAATTTCGCGATATTTTATCATACACACGCGACAAAAACATTGACAGAAACCTTAGAATCGCGACTTTCCGATTTGAGCACTGGCAAATCAAATGGGATTTTTTAAATTAGGTTAATTAGACCAAAAGTAAACCTTGTTTTTTACTCTGTTTTTTACCTTTTAGTAACGTCCCCCTTCTATTGACATGGTAACTAGGTGCGAGTTTCGGGAGGTGTGTGGGAGGCGTGGGTCCATGTGTGAAACGCCGGCGTAAACAACACAAACTGTCCCGACAATTTGAAGCAAGATTTTATACAGACATACAATTGTATTCAAGATGGAAAGATTTTCTGCGCTGCAGTGTTTGAGAGCATCGATGGAAAGCGACGAAGACAATAACTGACGAAGAGTAAGTAACTATATTTGATTTGCCATGTTATCAAATACTCGTATTCAATATATGAATTCCGTGTGTGAAATTGCAGCGTAAACAATGTCCCGCATTATATCGGATCTTGTCTGTGTTTACGGTTTGCGAGCTGCCAGCAACAGACGGTGTATGCTGATATTTATTTGATTTACCATATTTTCAAATACTCGTGAAAATATATGAATTCCACGCTATACGAAAAAAATCAGAATCATTGCGGACTGCTGCGAATAATTAACGGAGGATATTTAACCAGCTGGCATTCTGTTTGGCGCTTGGACATTATCTAGCTTAGCTTGATAATACCTATTGTGATTAATGTTTCTTGCCTCTCGAGAACTTGTTTGTGTGCTTATTGTGGTTTAGATTCCCAGCGTTTAGTTTATTCGAGATTTTGGATACGTTTTGTTTGTTCCTGATCGTTGGTTATTTTGTTTTGTCTTGTTTATGTCTTTCCGTGTCTTCAGAGACACGGATTTTGCTTTCGTTTTCCTACAGACGTTTAAAGATGAATATCTTAAACTTTTGATCATGTGCCTGTGCCCAATGCCAGACTTTGGATGTTGTCAAACTGGCTTCTGTTAGTCGCAAGAAATGCGTAGGCTACTCTGCAAGATGTCTTTGTCTGATGGCTTGACCATGATCTTTCAGGTGTGGATCATGAATATTCAGTAAATTAGCATATAGCCCTCCCACAGCCTGAAATAAATGTGACCAGTTCTGATAAAAACAGGTTTTTAGCTATTTAGATCTCATATGTGCTAAAACATTTTCACACCCTTACATAACCAAGACCTTGATGAACAAACGCACATTGGCAAAACAATTCGTCACTATAGTTTAGTGTGTGCTTTCACAACTTTTGTGACAGCAGAAAAATTAACTATTTTTAACTTGTGTGTTTGTAGATCTATTTACAAGCTGCATATGATACTGACCAAACTATTGATGGCATACAAATGTAGCTGTGATTGTCCTTCAAATAAAAATATTAAACACTTTGGAGTAAATGTGTGTTAAATTGATGAAATTGAGATAAATATCAGACCATGCCAAAATCAAAAAACATCGAAAAGCTTAGCACGGACCTCAGAGGGTTAACCTGAAAAGGGCTTTTTTTTATAAGTCTGAAATTTACATTATTTTTCAGTTTTTGGTAACCTAAACTTTTTTTTTTTTTACCTCTGGCAGTTTAACGCTTACCTTTGTACCATTTCAGGTTATTCACTGGACTTGAACTGCTTAAATGTTAAGTAAAAACTGGAAAATGGGGGTGTTCTAAAACCTTTGACCAGTAGTGTACATCAACCATGTATGCCAACATTATTCTATTGTATTTTAGTAGTTTTGGTGAAAATCACTATACCCATTTTTTGTATGTGAGATGATTGAATAATTGTTTTAAGCTTAAAATGATCAACTAAGGGGCAAATATGCAAAAAAGCCCACTTTGAGCCAAAATCCATATGCTCACATTGAATTGTTATAAAGAAGTAATTAGTTATGTCAGCAAATATTCTAAATTTGAAATAAAAAACTGAAATATGCTGCTTGCATAAGTATTCAGACCCCTCGCATTAATATTTGGTGGAGGCACCTTTCACTGCAGTAAAAGATTTATGTATTTTCTACCAAGTTTCTACCAACTTTGCAGATTTGCTCCAGCTCTCTCAAGTTGCTTTGACATTGCTTATGGACAGCAATTTTCAAGTCATGCCACAGATTCGATGGGGTTCACGTCAAGGCTTTGACTGGGCCACTCAAGGACATTCACCTTTTTATTCTTGAGCCACTCCAATGTAGCTTTGTCTCCGTGCTTCAGTTTCAATTTTGCCCCAGTTTCAGTTTTTTGGGAGACTGACATAGGTTTTCTTGCAGTATGTGCCTGGACTTTATTCCGTCCATTATTCCTTCTATTCTGGCACGTTTCCCAGTCCCTGCTGAAGAGAAGCATCCCTATAGCATGATACTGTCACCACCATGCTTCACTGTAGGCATGGTGTTATATGGGGCATAGGCAGTGTTAGGTTTGCGCCATATTTTCCCTTACAAGTTTTGCAGAATGAACGTTGGCAATGTAAATTAGACTATAACCTACTGTTCGATAGCTCTAGCGATGATCTCTAGCCATATGAATGCACTCTCGTAAGTCACTTTGGATGAAAGCATCTGCCAAATAACCAAAAAATTTAAATTGTTAATTGCCTCCATGAAGCAACTTTAAGACATAATAAATCTGTTTCATCATGTCCCCATCCTCCAGAATTTCATTTTTATGTATAATAATTTCTGCAGATTTAGACATAGTTTCTCATTTTCTATTATGGTACTGGAAGAAAGCTACTGTATGTGTTGGTGTTAAAATAAACAAATGTATACATTTTGGAGAACATCATCTGGGATGTCCAATCTTATCTGAGAAGGGCTGGTGTGGGTTCAAGCTTTTAATCTAGCCCAGCACTAAAACACCTGAATCAACTAATCATGGTCATCAATCAAGACCTCTTGAGTGTTTTACTGAGCTAGAACAAAAGCCTGCACCCATTTCAGCCCTTTTCGGACAAGATTAGACACTTCTGCTCTACCAGTATTAACTACCAGTTAGCTCTAAGAAACTTATTTTGCTGATTCTTACATTCTGCTAAATGTACAGATTATAAATATATCTTGTTAGCTAGTTGCTAGTAAGTGTGTCTACCTTGCTGTCTCCCCAAGGGAGTGTTAAGTTAAGTTAAATGGAGACGATGCCAGTAAAATCTTATTTGTGATGTGAAAAACCTTTTAGTAGTATATTCTTGTGGAACTGTTTTATTTATTGTGTCAGACATTCAGCTTGATTCTCTCAGGTGTAATTAATATTTGTGAAACATGTGCAGAGCATTCTATAACAAGTGGGCGTAACTTTATTAATTTAATTATTTTCCAATTTTGTGTTTGCATAATAGATCAATTAATAGTATATTCATAAGCAAGAGACAAATAAAATATTTTTTAAAGGCTTTGCTCAATGTGTGGATACAACTATGACTATAGCAAGGTCAGCACACCCCTAATGCGTGTTTACTGTGTGATAGACTATTCCTCTTTTTGGCTGTGTTTGTATCTGTCTCTTTACCATGAAAATGAAGCCACTCCCTTTTACTTGGTGAAAGCTAGATTCTTACTCTCAATATATGTGGAGCATATATTTTTTTTTTTTTATTTTTATTGTTTATTTAACAGGGACAGTGAGCAAATACATTAATTGCCCCGGAGTTAGCAAAACTGCTAAACTTTGTCATCTGTACTCATCTGTAGTCCCTGGACAGGTGATAACGACATATCGCAGGTCACAGCGGTTAAGCAGCAATACACAGTATATCACTTTTAAAAACAGGAGCATCAAAAAAAAGTTTAAAAAATGGTATGTGTTACAATACAGTTTATGCAATCTGTATACAGTATAAGCTAATGATTACATGATTGATTTTGTTTAAGCCATGATTTAAATTGTGAATTCAAACCAGAAAAAGTGGGACATTGTCTTATGTTGCTTTATATGGTGTTCCAGTTGTCAGTGGCTGTAATAGAGAAAGCTGAGCAGCTGAATTCAGTGGATCTATACTGTATGACACAATCAGTATCGATCCACTGACACACACATGTATGCACCTTGAAAGGACTGCCCTTACTCCATGGAGAATCCAGACTCACATCCCAGAAGTAATGGTATCCTAACAGCAAAGAGCTGAACACCACTTCCTGGCAATATGTGTTGAACCTTGCCCTTAAATCGGTTGCAAATGGATGATGGAATGGGCTCATCCACACCTCTTCTAAGAATAAGAATGCTGTGAAAATGGCCACTACACACCGGAGTTTGTGCATGGGAAGACAAGACTTAAGTGATCTTTCTCACTCAGGCTCTAACTAAGCAGGTAGAAGCTTTGGTTTAAATTACTTCCATGCCAAGTACTTTAGTTGAATAAATAAAGTGTAAAATGTTTAATGGTGACCCTGTAATTCCTTACAGACAATTTAACAGGTTAGTTCAATTTGTTTGATTTGAGCAAATGCAAATTATTTTTTATCTTATATGCTTGCAGTGGATGATTCAAATGATTCAAGTGGAAAATGTAGACAAAGCAATTCTTCACAAGAGATCCATTTTCCACCTTTCCTTATCCAGATGCCAAGATCAAACAGCAAGATTCCTGCATTCTTCTAAAGCCCCACAGCCTCTATAACAACCAGCTGGAGAGTTAGAACTGCCTCAGACGAGTCATAAACTCTTCCCTATTGATTGAGCATTCTGGAAGCATTACCTTTAGACTTCAGAGTTTTAAATGAATGTTTACATCTCAGTGACCAAGTTAACAATACTGCAGTACTCAGACAGATATTTTTAATTCACTGAAATATATCTGACCAAAGATTGTGTAACACTGGACAGAGCCAAAATAAATAAGTTAATGAGCCCTCCACAACCTTGCACCTGTCACACAGTGGAGAAACTGATGGATAGATTCTATTTAGTTTGGTCTTTGAATACTGAAGTCTATGCATTACATTGTTTTGGCTCCATTAATACCTGGCATAAATTGAACATGTTCGGATTCCAGACAATCCTTCCTCACAGATAGTATCCGACACTTCAGTATTCAATTCACTGGCCCAGGCCTCTTTCAAATGATTGGTGGGGACCACTGTAGAGGTGGTAAAAAGAGAGACAAATTGGGATAACAGATGCCTAGAGTCAGGGGGGAAGTCATGGGAGCTCATGAAGTGAGTAAGTCCTTGGCATAGTTTCAAAGTTTGGAATTTTTCCTTTGACATAGTGCCTAACTTGGGGGTGATGAAAGAAGAGAGAGTGAAGGAGGTTAAATTTGTTTCTCAATTGATTAAATGGTGCAAACTGTTTATCTATCTAGAAAGCACCAATAGAGGTCAGTCCTCTCTGCCTCCAGACAGTAAACCATCTATCTGAGATGGCGTAAAGGAATGGTTATGACATATAGGAGTGTAAATAGGATAAGAAAACTATAAAGTAAATTGAGCTTAGAGTGAATGGGACCCTAACTCAGGATTGGAACATCATAGGAACGGCATTCTCAACTCAGAATTTCTCTGCACAGCACTTGGGCTTTGCCCCAATTGATAACACCGTACCTGCCTTCATCATTAAAGAAATTACTGAGTTGAAAGTGGCCAAAATGAACAGCTCTATCAAAAACTCAAGAGCCAAAGATACATATGGTCTGGACTCTACCTTCTTAAAGAAGCACACATACTCACCTGTCTGTCCCATTACACATCTCATTAATTTATGCATCTCACAAGGTATTTTCCCTAAAGCTTGGAAAACAGCTATAGTCATCCCAATATTTAAATCCGGAGATCAGTCCGAGGTAATCAACTACAGGCCTATAAGCATACTTCCTGTTGTCGCTAAGGTAATTGAAAAATGGGTAGCTGAACAGCTCACAGAACATCTAAATCAGGCAGACTTTCCTCTGCACCCAATGCAATTTGGTTTTATAACTCACCATTCAACTGACACTGCAAACTGCTATTTTATTGAAAACATAAAATCTAAAATGGACCGAAAATTGTCTTCTTTTAATTTCTCCCATGATGCTCTGAAGTGGATTGAATCTTATCTTTTAGGCAGACAACAGAGCATTTGAGTGGGCAAAAACAGTCTTGATCCCTTCACTACACCATAGGTGTTCCACAAGGGTCAATCTTAGGCCCTCTACTGTTCAGCCTTTATATTAACGATATGCTGTCTGTATGCCCTTCTGTTGATGTTCAAATGTATGCAGACGACACAGTACATGAAAAAGACAGGGACAAAATTGAACTGGAATTGACCAAAGCTATGGTAAACATCTAAAACTGGTTGAAAAGTTTTTTCCAAAAATTGAGGCCCACTGTTACTGAAGCCAATGTGTATGTGGATGGGGAGAAACTGTAAAGTATATCTGATTTTAAATACTTGAGCATAATTTTAGACTCCAATCTGTCTTTCAAGAAACATAGTAAAAAGGTTGCCAACACAGTCAAATTTAATCTATGCAATTTCAGACATATACACAATTGTTTATCTACTGATGCTGCTAAGATTTACATGCATTCTATGATTTTCTCTCATATCTCTCACTGCCTCATAAGCTGGACACACACTGGAGTTGCTGTTTTGAAGACCATTTGAAGTTTTATTTAAATAAACCCTCAAAGTTTGGCCAATCTACATTTTCTGTCTGGTCATCTCATTTTTAAATACTGTACCCACAGACATCAGATCAAGCGAGATCAATCAAGTCTTGGCTGAAAGAAAAGAACCTTGTAATGTTGTAAATAGTAAGATTATGATTATGAACTTTTTTGTTGTTTGTTTGTTTTTGCTCTTGTTTGTCTGGCCTACACTCTTTTTATACTCTCCTATATTGAAATGCAATGCACTGTGTGAATCTGTAACTGTCTTGTATCAATATTTCACTTGCCAAGGGATTACAGATGAAAACTAGCTCTCGAGCTAACTCTGGCATTGTACCCACTGACGCTTTGTGCAGATATGTTGATTACTATGTGATGTATCTTTTAAATAAATGGAAAAAAAAAAGTATATAAATATTGGGCAGTTTATAATCACTTTAAATCTGATTAAGAATCTGTAAGGAGTTTAAGATAAAATTGTTGCCAATCAGTTAATTTGGGGACTGATGAAGAAAAGCATATCAGGAAGGGAAGATTTGGTTACTGCCATGACCTCCATGTCTACCCATAGGGGGTCAGCGTTGGATCTCATCAGGGAATCCCCATTGCTAAAAGGTCAAAGCTCTAGCATTGGTTGCCTAGTAGTAATGCCTGAATACAAGACCTCCAACACCTGTGAGTTTCTGCAGGTGGGCTATTGATATGCAATGTAATTTGGAACCCACACAACAACCCACACACGATGTGATTTGTAACCCCACACAAATGTAAAAATAATTTAATCCAATTTCTTTAAAAAAGATGAGGTGAGCAAGATTGTTTGATTTTGGGAAAGATATAGAAACCTAGGAAGAGACACAATCCTAAAAGCATGAATACATCCCACCATGGATAAAGGCAGTATCCTCAAGGTCTCTATGTTTAGTTTTAGCTTTGAAAACATCACTCACCGTAGTTGAGTTTAAATAAGAGTTTGGGGTTTTTGGGGTATTTTGAGACCTAGTGGTTACGTACCAGATTGAATGGTAAAGAAGTGAAGAAGCCTGAATCTAAATTGTCTGTAAGTTTCATAAAATGGCTCTTACCCCAATTGATTGTGTCACCAGAGAGCTTGCCAAATGACTCAATAAAACTCAACAGAGCAGGAACTTCTTCAGGCTTCTGAGTCAGAGCGATATGTGAGTAAATCATTAGCATATAAACTTCCAGGCCTTCCCATCCTAATACCTTGAACACTAGCATTATTTATTTACTAGTGTGATTCCACATTCCTATTGCCAGAGGTTCCAGGGCGACATCACCCCATGATGCAGGTCAAATGGGCCGGATCAATCACTGTTAGGTAGGATGAAGGACATTGGGCAGAGATACAGCATCTTGAGCATCTTGAAGTGATAATTGAATCACCAAATCCAAATCTACTAAGTGCCTCAAGCATATATGGCCATTTTATCTGGCCACCCTGGAGTCCCAACCATGATCAGTGTATAAGATGTTACGTACGTTGGAGAAGAGAACAAATCCATCTGGGCCTGCTGTTTTATCAGAAGGAAATGCTTTCATTGCCTTAAACAGCTCCTTTGCTGAAAACTTAAAGTTCAGCTCTTTTCTAAATGCCTCATCCAGTTTTGGTAAGTTGAGGGATTCAAAGAACTTGGCAAAGTCTGCATTGTTGGCCTGCAGCTTGTGGCACATAACTGTAAAATTCTTTAAAACAGTTATTTCTTTAGGGTTTGTCAGCAGATTGCCCCTTTTTGATTTAATTGTATAGATTGCATGGCTTGCTTGTGCTCCCTTCAATTGTCGGGCCAATAGCCTCTCAGGCTTGTCCCCTAGCTCAAAGTGTTTTGTTTGAGCTTAAGCAAGAGGGTGCTGACTTGCCCACTAAGAACAGTGTTGTATTCATATTTCAAAGTCAAGATCTTGTTGTATTCATCTTGTGAAGGACATTTCTATAAGTCTGTTCAAGTGCTGGGAGTGCATTCTCAATCTCAGCAAGTCAGTATCAGATACTTCACCTGTGTCATCAGTCTCAAGGAATTAATTAAATTGTGCAGTCATGTAGTTACTAAACAGTTGGTCTGTGAGCATGGAACAGAGGAAATGGTGAGTGGAGCATGAGAGGATAGTCTATCAAGATATGGGCCAAGCTAACAGTTAAAGTCACTGTTAAGCCAGTAGGTTAGTGGTGCTAAGATCAGGAAGTAGATCAAAAAGTTGGGGTCATCTATATTTGCACCATATATATTCATGGTGAGAGGACAGGAAAGAATATTTCCAGTTATCATTATATATCTTCCACCTGGATCTGTGGTCATTGAACCAAGATGGAATGGTATATTCTTATGAAAGTGGTTACCCCTAGCAACATCCCTAGTTTCAAATGAAAAGGGGACTGGTATACTTGAGCGATCCAGTTATATTTCAGTCGCCACTGCTCAGTAGCTTTTATATGCGTTTCCTGCAAGAACATTATGTCAGCCCCAAGTGATTTTAAATGTAAAAACACCCTACCCCTCTTGACTGCACTCCCAATACCTTTATCATTCCGTGAGACCACTGTGAGGTTGCTGATATCTGTCTGATTTATACCATTAGGCAATTGACATGGATTACAGTTGGAGAAAAAGAAAGAAAAAGAGGGCAGCCTGGCAAGCATGTCAGAGATAACATAAAAGAGTTCTCGAAGCGGATTAATCAACTGTCAATAGCAGGTCTCTAATATAATATCTCTTATTCATTTAAATATCTCTTAGATATTTCTCAGTGAAGTGAAGGAAGCATTTCCAGAATGTAATGAAGATAGACCTGGCAAGTTAAGTTCATCTACTGTACTTAGAAAAAGAGACAGATACCTATACTGATCTTTTAAATACATAAAATATGTATTCTTGTTGTACAACACAGAAAACACAAAATATGATACTTGTACAGAAATCAATACAATACTACCTTTCATAATAGTACAATTAATAGCAATAGTAGTAGCACATAACCTTAGAAACAGATTAAAGAAAAATATCCAAAAAGCCCCATATCATGAAGCTTATTCTATCATCCGAAGCATGGTAATCAAGGTAACATCCCTTCTGAATTCTTATCTTTACTTAGGGTATTCAGAGTCTTTCAGTTAAGGCCTTGTTCAAAGAGCTATTTGTATTTTTACTGTTTATGTCTAAACTCACTTCATGATTTGTTCTTCTTTTTTACAGGAAGGTAGCGAATCTGTCCTTGACATTTGGAAAGCAAAATTTTAAAAAATTGAGAATCAGCAGATGTAGGGAAAACATCTGCATTTACTTGCTTTCCCCATGTAAATTTGACATTTCACATTTCCTGTAAAACAGTGCTTGCCATCTTGAGCTTTTGTGCTAGTCTTAGACTTCACTAATGGCTGTATTTAAGGCATTACCTTGAAAATACATGCATAAAGCAGCTTGTTTTTAAATGTTCATTTTAAGGTCCCTACCTGCAGGGAATACAAGCTGTATAAACAAACCTTGTCTGAACCCATACAAAGAGCGGGTGGCTATATTCTATGGAACACCTGTTTTAGTTATGTTTCATTTTACTCAGAAATACCACCACAAGATATTGTTTAACATCAGTTGCAACCCAGTGTCAAAACTGAACATCTAAGACTGTTGCTTTGCATGGTATACACAACCTGGAAGCTTTGAGGCATTAGCACAACTCACAGTGCCACCATGCCACTCAGCATACATATTTCAACATTATTATAGATGTACAGGTAGCTGCCAAAATGAAGGAAACACTTTAATAATAATAAACTGGTTTGCTGCTGGTGTGGAGTCCTTTGTCCAGTGTGGAACAGCTGGCCACGTGGCTGAATGAGTCTTTTGGCTGTGTGCTGATGCTGAGGAAACTCATAGCTTGGTCCTTCTTCCAGGACTCCTCTCTGGCAAAGGCCTGCTGAGTTAGTATTCCTGCGAAGTTGAGGGGCCTGGCCCAAAAACTATTTCAATAAAGAAATTGAGCTCAGGTTACTCAGAATATTCCACCACGAGTAATGGAGTGAGTTTTGCTTTTTAGCAAAGGCAAGTCCCAGCCTACTAGACAAGTCTGTTATGATGAAAGCTTCATCACCTCCCCCTACTCCCCAAACTGTGTGTGCTGGGACCCTATATCAGTCTCATGAATCAGTGCTAATTTGCTCACTGGGAACAGGAAGTCTATCCCAGAACCAGAGCTGTCGGTGAGCTCAGATGTTCCTGCTGGAGACGGTGCCTGGTCCCTCATTCCAGAAGAGTAATAGCATGAATCCCCTCCAACTCCCTCCTTGTGTGGAAGAGAAGGTGAGTCTTTTCATTGGAAAGAGAAATGGGAGATGAGAATGTTGAAACATTGGTTGACGAGAAATGTAACTGGTGTATGCTACATAGAAAATAAATTGAATTATAAATTCTATTCATAATAAAATATTACACAGTGATATAATAATATGATTGTTAAATGTCTTATGAATTTCAGTGAAGATGTACCACTCTTTATTTTATTAAGATAAAATTGAAGTGGTCTTCACCAGTTTATGTCATGCCCAGATAAGCCAATGAACAACGAATTGCTGAGGGTGTGAGAACAACCAAAAAATATGTATTATATTTGATCAAATAAATATATATATATAAAATAAAATACTTGTATTCACAACTGGACCAACCTTAACATGTAAATGAGTCACACATAAATGTGAACTTCTTCATAGAATACCAAGAAGGAGGATACAAATAAGTTTTAGAATGCAGTGACTTACTGAGATACTATTCAGGAATACAGTATAATCTTTCTCTAAATGAAGATCTTCAGGGTTCAAGGTATCAAGACGATTAAGCCAGAATGTTCCTTGGGCTTTGCAATACCTTTTGGTATCTGTCAGCTTCAGATGATTATACTTTCGTTCAAGCTTTCATAGTAAATATAACTTGAGTGCCCTCTTGACAAAATGTTGTGCTACAGGGATCACCTGGTCTTATCTTACTAATTCTTGTGTGCAGCTTCCAGGATGTTTCGCCAACATAAAACATCATCTGGACATGAAATAGGATAGATTACATTTTCATACTGTTAACGTGTTACAATCGGGGGGGCAACAAAACCAATACTGACGTCAGCTGACAGCACTGATCTAGAAACGCCTCATTTCGTTGTCAAAGGGGAAATTCAAATCTGTGACGTCATTGTTCAGGTCGGGTTGGCAGGGATGTCAGGGCAGACTGCTCTGATAAGAGCAAACAATATTGTTGCTCTTATTGGATCAGGGGTGCTTTGTTTGGTGAAAAGACGCATGGTGGTGCCAATGGCATACGGCGCTTCTGGGTACACATTGGTTGCACCCGTCGAATTTAAGCTACTGGTGTCACACCTTTGGACAGATCTACCAGATCTGGTATTTGGAGAACCTTTTCCTTTTTTTAATAGGTACTTTTGTCAATTTTTTTACTGCCATTTAGAAAAGACAGTAGAGTTATACCCAATGGTTTCTGTTCTAAATTGCTGTGTATCAGGCTGGTTTTAAAATGCTTTCCCTTCCTATACCTGATGACGGGGATTGACTAAAATAAGTACAGAGAGAGAGATCAGAAGGAAAAATGTACTAATGTTTCTTCCAGATAGACAGCAATGTAGTGTAATGTAGACTGTTTAAAATTGGAAAGTGATCGATTGATTTTTCTTTCTGTGAATAATTCAAAAATGTAGACCTTTCAGTACTATTTGAGTGTCTGTTCTAGTTCTAACCAAAACATTTATATCTAAACTCATGTTGCTTAAATTCTACTCCTTGATATATCATTTTTATCAGAGGAGCAAATGCATTTAATTTAGTAAATTTGGCTTCGCAGCAGATTGCTTTTGAGAGTGTGTGGGTGGCAACTATGGGTATGAATATAATTGTTTCTATCAGTAGTTTCCAGAATAGATCAGAGGAGAAGCGATTACTTCCTTTTGTTACCTTCACATCCAGAAAGTTCTGAGCTATGTCATTATATTCCAAAGCGAATCTTAGATGCCATTTAATAGAATTCAAAACAGTGAAATTAAATTATGGATGAAACATCACCAAGTCAAATCACAAATACGTCATCGATATATCTCCTCCAACTCAATATTTGTAGCAGATAGGAGCTATCAGACTCCTCGACAACAACAAAAATGAATAAAGCATAAATGCAAGTTTGTGAAATTGGGGGGTAGACAATTACCCATGACTGTGCCTTTGATTTGTAAAAAAAAAAGATTTTTGTTGGGCATGAAGTATTTTTTTCAGTACAAAATAAGTGTCTCCGGTGGTTCTTGTATCAAGATTAAGCAAACAATGTCCAATGCGATTGTCACAGGGAGTAAAATGTCATGACAATTCCAGATCAAAATATATCATTCATCACAAGGGCCAGGTATTTTTGGCAAAAAAAGCATGGCAAAGCAGACACAAGTAGGTTCACTAACATCTGCAAAAAGATACCAGTGAGGCCATTTTGCAGACTAGTGCTGAAAACGTAATGTTTTTAGGGGTTTTTTAAGAGAGCTTGCTTATTTTTTGGTAGTTGATTTCATTTTCATTGATTACTATTGATTATTCATTCGGGAATTATTCTTGATTTTAAATCTGGGAAATCACTGGTCAGGTGGTAATAAAGATCGGGAAGTACAGGTAGGAAAAGATACTGAAGCCATGTGTCACACGCCGTGCAACACGACCAGGGAGGGAGCAGAATAGCAGGACGCAGGGATTGGAGTTATCGGTTTGTGGACTGCTGTTTTATTGTTGGATTTACAGGGAGAGACAGGGAGCGGGAGAGAGAGCTTATATTATCTAAGCACAAAAATAATAATAAACAAAAAGGCTTTGGTCCTCCTCCTAATGGTTCGGGACAAAAACAAGAAACTAAGGTCAAATAACCGTTTCAGCAAAACACTAACCAGAGACATTTCAGTTGTTTCTATGCTCAGCTTTTAGCACCTGCCTTGACCTCTCCTCTTTCTGCATTTTCCTCCCGTTTCCAACCACCTACTTAGAAAGCAGAGCAGTTTTAAGCACACGGGTACATTGAGGAAATGCCACACAACTGTGTGCCCTGGCTGCCCTGATAGTAGGCATGGCCGTTAATCACCCCGATTGCTCTGTCCAGACCGACGCCTTCCACACCACGGTATCAACATGCTGTTATATAATAATGTATATACTGTATATATAATTATGAGATTATGGGTGTTAGAACTTTCAGATTACCTGCTATGAATTTGATTTGTTCAGTTTGGAATGGTTGTCTTTCCATCTCTCTGTCCTTCAGGATTTTAGTTTTGATCTTCCAATGATTAAGCCTTAATCCCTCACCGAAATTCACTGCAGCCATTCAGAGGTTCTGCTATGCTGCCACAATTTAAGAAATGTTATGTACACAGCATCCCCTGACTTTCCCTAAAGTATCAATAAATCAATATGCAATTAGGCACCAGCTTTACTCGAACTTCAGTCATGAAGAAAGCCATATTTGTTCACTGTATACTTATATTTCCCGTAATGCAGAATGCATATTTAACATTGTTATTTATTTATTTATCACCATTAAATCTCCTTAAATTAGTTTGGTTCTGCAAATACGGAAAGCTTCAACCAAATAATCTTTGGCTGTGTTTTATACTCGTTCCTAATTTGCATTAATCAACACAGAGAGCTTCTTGTCAGCATGTAGTGAGAGTCCTCTTATTGGATTTCAATATCAAATTAAAGGAGCAAACAAATTCTGTAAGGAACTTCACAGCAAGCTGCATTAAACTCTCTTCACATCCACCTAAGAAACAGTGGTTGGATTATGAAACCCAACTTCTGAAACTTATTATATGGAATATTAGTCTGTGTCCCTGTAGTTGGTATTTCTGAAGTGGAAATAAATGTAATTATTATGGCACAATGTAGCTGTGTGAGAACAACCCAGTGGTGACATTCTGCTATTAGTACTTAAATCTTCATGGCATTGTTTGACACTATTCTCTCTCTGGAATTGCTGGTATGGCAAACGAGGTGTTAAAAATTAATATCTCATTGGAATGCATTTAAAAATTGGTTATATGCTTTAGAACTAAATAGGTGAAAATTAGCATCAAAAAAACATTAGATTTGTCAAGTAAGGCGCAGTTCTATTTTATAGAATTATATTTCCTGTTGTCTGTGAAGTGTTTCTGGTTATGAAGTAATGTGCAGAATAGCAGATCTTTTTAAACAACACATCAGGAAGATGAGGCGAAATTAAACCCTTCTGCTCTGTTCCCACAGCTCCTCCTTCTGACACCAACTAGATTAATATATTATTATTATAGATTAGTATTTTCTATGGCCTAAGGAGTTTTAAAATCTAATGCAACCATTCTAGAAATAACAATACTTAGCTGACTCTATGGCAACTGTCTTCATTTGAGAGACTATTTAGATATTGCAGCAGTTTGTTATGAAGGACCTCCATCATCATTACCTAATTGACAAATTACAGGTTGTCTGATTAATCTGCTCACATAACATAGATATAATCCTGATTTTACCACTCAGAGGGCCATTAAAGTTTTAGGTGAGAATTCAAAGCACCTATTCTGGGGGCTGCAGATTGGCTAAAGTGATTAAAGTGAGGACAGGGAGGGAGGGGGACGAAGGTGAGTCTGAGCTTGTCATCAAACTGTCACGCTTGTTTAGCCCCTATAAAGGATCTCGCTTCCTCCGCAGGTCACAGTCCAATGAGATTTGACACAAGCCGGGATGATTCTCAAAGAAAGAGGTCAAATGTGCCTCAAGCCAGTGTCAACACCGCTAATATGCTGGCTTTCAATCATGACGTCCCCTAGTCTTTATAAGCTCCTGTCTCTCGCACCAATATGATCTCCAGGCCATGAGTGTTTTGTAGCCTGCTGGCTTCATAATTGTCTCTCCATTTAGCCGGGGAAAAAAACTGTGTCCTCTCAGCCATTATATTACTGACTTAAAAGACTAAATCGAGCCTTCGGTGTGAGCAGAGTTGGAGGTGGGGCAGGGGTCATGGTCTTTGCTGGTTTACAGCACCAAGGACTGGAGAACTTACTCTGACTGCATGCGGAGAGGTGTCTCTCCCAGATGCTCAGGGCCCCCTCAGAAGGAGAACAGACGGAGGAAGCGCCTCTTGTCAGAGCGGAGCCAGCGGCAGAAGCGGGGTCTTGAAGATGAAGATGTCAGTTGCGCAGGATCTTCCAGCTGGCTGCTTGTGGCTACGAATTAATGACCCTTGCCTTTGATCTCCACCACTTCCACCCGGATCGTTGCAGGAATCTCAGTAAAGAAAAGAAAGGGATTAAAACAATGTTAAGTAATCCAGCAGCAAGGGAGTGAACAGTGAGGGGTACAGTCTGCCATCATTCTGCTTTGCACTCTTCTTGACCTCTTTTAGATTAGACGTCGGCAGTGTCTCTGCCGTGGCTGCCCAAGCAGGAAAGAATTGCAAAGGGTGAAATGCAGTTTAAGGAAAAGCAATTAATGAAAGGGATAATAGCTGTGCTTTCTCATACTCCTACTCGTTCCTATCACTGTTTCTGTGTGTATCAAAATTATTTATGAGGACAATGAACTAGGAAAATTTATGAAGCAAATTTGGCACACATTCTTGATGACCTCAATAATCATGCACAGTTTAAACTTGACATAGAATGCCAATTGATGAAAATTGACATAATGTAGTTGAATAGGTTTTTGGTAGCAAAATCAGATTTTCCAATAATACAGTACACTACATTTCATAATGGACATCAGATGCCTTTGATACAATTGCCAAATTCAAGTGTAACAGTTGTGCCAGTTACCAAGCAGGACCATCCATCACTAACATGGCAGGCACCAAACCTTCACCAAGTTAATCAAAATTAAAACAGATCTGGGGTAGCGCAACCGGTAAAGGCACTTGCACGGAGTGCAGATCCCTGGCTGCGCCAGCCGGCTCTGGCTGGGAGCCCCGTTCAGGGGTGCCGATTGGTTGTCTGCCCCAGGGGGAGGGGATAGGGAAAGCATGAGCTCACCGCGAGCACAGATCCCTGTGGCCAAAACAATCAGGCAAGTTCCATCTCAAAGTTAATTGCCGACCCCGTGGTAGTGGCTGGTCCCGTAGTTGCGGGCAGTGGGGGCGTGAGGAGGGTGAATTGAAAAAATAGATGGTACAATTGGCCACCAAATTTGGAAAAAATTGGAAAAAAAGCTGATCTATATGCATTGGTCATCCATTTTGAAAAGACAAAAATAATATTTCATGATTGCTAGAATATAATCTCTAAAGAACATCTACTCTTTTGTTTGAACATGTGACACAATTACAGGAGTAGAAGAAAGGCAGAATCAGAGAATCTGAGACTTTCTGAAAAAATCCCCATTAGCATTGAGTGCTATTTCTCTCACAGCTCCAAAGAGAGAATTGTGATTCCCACCCATTCTGAACTTCTACAAACGCGTTTCAAGCATTCTTTAATATTGTATAATGTGTATTCATTACGTTTTTAATGTAGTATTAGTTGTGAATTCAATACATTTTTGTGTTTTGCTGCAGAAACCAATTTCTGTTGCAACGCATAGGTGTTAGAGAGCTATCGATAGCTATTTGTTTCTTGTAGGATCAGGGGGTTCTCAAGTGGTGCATCCAGCCAACCGGGTCTCTGTGCACTGATGTGTCCCACAGTGCATTGGTTGGGAATCCCATGGGACCATGCATAATTGGCTTTAGTATCGATAAAGACCAGAAGGTTTCAGTCAGTGGGTTATTTGCTACTTCATTGCACAATATCAATTCTGTTGGTTGATCAGGTGCCTGCTGTCTTCTTTAGCAAGCTGTTCATTCCTGTGATGGATAAAGAGTTGTTAAAATTGTTTGCGCAATTGATTAAAAAACTATTCATCCCTCATCCTGGTTCAATTTATATATATTTCAGTTCTTATATTAACAAGTGTAAACACACCGTGCTTGAGTTCTTGTGAAATTTTGCAACAGGCATTATTTTGTTTTTCTAATTCTATAACACTGCAACATTTATGGTGAATAGTCTTTCCAATAAATTGCTTGCCATTGATAATGCCTACCAATTTTTTTCTTATACGAATAGTGAACATATCAGCTAGTTTACTATATTCAAGCAACCTCTCTGTTTTAAATGGTTATAGTACGATGAGTAGTTGACAGAAGTCTACCACTGATTTTCTATATAATTAAACTCATTGCCATGATCACTGTATATATGTATAATTTTTTTAAATTCAAAATTCAAAACTTTTCTCTCCCTGTGTTATAGGTATGGTGTGCAGCTGTCTAAGGTGATGTCTGTTGTATTGTTACTTTATTGAGCTCTTGCCCCAGCTGTGATTGTTCTTGCCATGTTTAAATGCACTCATTGTAAATGTAAAAATGTAAATGACAAAACTGTAACAGTGGGATAAAAAGTGTTAAACAAAGGCAGAAGATTTTTACAAAAGGAGTAATTCAGCAATGTACAAAAATAAAAATAGATATTCCTGTACTGTTACATAATGTCCCTCAAAATCATCCTACTGTCCTCCATTTTCACTGTTTGAATCTGGTCACCCTAATTATCAGGGACGCTAACACTGTGAGACCTGGCCCATATGTCTGAATCCATTAGCAGTTGAATGCCATGCCTTGAATGAGGTGGAGATGAGGAATTGGCTGCCAGAGATTCTCGGTTGATCATTTCATTAAAATGTAGGCAGCCAGGGGACCTGGGGCAAAGTAGAGCTGCCCTGTTCTATCAGCCTGGCAGAGAGGGAGAACCTCACTTCCACCTTTTCCATCCCCCTAGGGTTTCTCCATATACAACATATTATTCACCTCTCAAAGTGCACAGTCAGCAAAGACCTGCTCTCTCTTATTCCCTCTCCCTTTTGAATATTAAACATTAATTAACTCAAAGGCAAAGGCTTGCAGGAAGCATACACTATATTTCTGGCCAGACATTTCCTTCAGATGTTGATGGATAGTAGGGGCCTTTATTGCAAGAACCAGTTACACTGATGTGCTGATCAATAGTATCCATAGCAATGAAATCAGTGAAGTGCATGAAGGGGTATCTGTGCAAACTTGTACTTCCAAACAAGATGAAAATACTTATTGTAATAATTCATGCTTAATAAACCATTAATAACTGTATATTACATCCTTAAAAAATGCTTTGATTTTTAGTCTTGTGTTAATTGAGTAAATATGATACTTAGAAGGAAGATAGGGTTCGCAGATTGAGAAATCCCACAGAAGGTTACAAGGTTACACTTCTGATTTTATTTACATCCATCCCAATCATGCATATTGCAAGCTTTTGTGGAGTTTTCCCAGTCTGGCCATCCAGGCCTCCAACTTAATTACACATATACTAATATTTATTCATGTTGACTTACAATCAACAATGTATTTTTCATGTATAATGCAATTGTTAATAATCTATTAAGCATATATAACTAATGCTTATTAACTAAATAAACACAGGAAGAAAAAAGTAGGTATTTGTACGTAGTTTCAACAGAGGGGAAAATAAGAATAACAGTCTTCTTCTGGCAGTATGAAATAAAAAAGACACTACAGCTGTGGTGCAGGTTAAAAAAACATTTTGCTTATACCTTGTTTTCAGTGCTGGCACACTGCTGGAATATTGGTTACAAACTTATATTACTATATATATTTCACTAAGAAAAATAGGTATTCTTTCAGTTTGATCAATTAGTCACTTTCAGTTGAGGTTGTAATTAATTGAATCATTGACCAAACTAATTATTCAAATCTGGAATAATTGACTGCAACCTGATTGACTGTTGGAATTTTTGTTCTAGGTTATTGTTCTACTAAAGATTGGTGGAACTTACATGAGACAAACTGTGCAGGAGTATTCTTCAACATTCACAGTCTACTCTCCAGGCACCTGTGGTTTATTGTACAAAGTGTGCGAACATCTTCACTGACAAGTTAAATTTATGCCCCACATTGCTTGCTCCATGCTTGCATTAACCACAGAATTCAATAAAGTCCTTTGACTTACAAATAAATGCAAGTGAGATATTTTTTTTGTTCCTACCAAGCACAATTACGTGAGCTCAGCAAAACCAAAATGTTTTTTTCTTCAACCAAAAGAATGTAACACATGCATTAATTTATAAATCAAAGTTGAAAACAATGTCCATTGTACACAGTGTCATCATTTAAATCAGGGCTCCCCAACCTTTAATGCATTGTGTTTAACTGAAACTTGGTTTAGACCTTACTCAGTTTTTCTTTCATGATGTCTATTATACCTCACTGTTTCAGCAGATAAGGTCATGATTGGACGTGATTTTAATATACATGTGGATAAGGATAGTGATCCACTAGGAACAGCCTTTGCTTTTATTACTGACAGGTGGTTTTGTACAGAATGTTTCTGTCCCTACCCACTACCATAGCCATACATTAGAACAAGTGCTATCTTAAGATATTACATTTTTTAATTGTTCCCCATAATCCTGTATTATCAGATAATTCCCTTATTACATTTGAAATCCAAGAAACCGGCCCGTCTACATCGGAACATAAACATTATAACCGGTCATTAAACCACTCAACTATTCCAAAGTTTGTCAATGCGCTCCCAGATTCATTCTTTGTTAGCAAATAAAATTCTGATGAATCATCAATGGACCAATTAACCAACCAGCTATCTTGTACTCTAAGAAGCACCCTCAATATGGTTGCCCCTCTTAAAATAATTAAATGTTGTCAGAAGATTCTTTCTACTTGGTACAATGATCCTGAAGCATGAAACAAGAACACTGGAGTGAAAGTGGCATTCAACAAAATTAGAGGTTTTCTGGCATGCATGGAAAGCTTTCTTCAATACTTTCTTCAAGCTTTCTTCAGCAAGCCATTGTATCTGTTAGATCCACCTATTTCTCAAATGTGATATAAAATATAACCCAAGATTTCTGTTTAACACTGTAGACAAAATAACTAATAAGCAATCATCCAAAAATGTATCCCACTAATTTCAGTAGTAAAAATGTCATGAACCACTTAAATGAAAAGACTTTAGACCATTTGAGATCAGGGCCCATAATTATCAAATATTTTAAGAATTACACTTAACACATCCCCTAAGAGCTTACTTTCAAGTGAAATGATTCTTTGCTTAAAGTGGTTGGTGAAACATAGTTATCAAGCAGCTCACACTTTCTCATAGGTTTGTCTTTAAATATTCACAAGGTATGTCTTTAAATATTCAAACCCCTTAAGACCTTAATACAGCAAAAAATTAATTTAATTTCTTTTTTTAATTCAGGCAATAAGGGGTTAAGTGTGTTTTTGCGACAATCACAGGTGCCGCAAATGAAAAGATTAAGATGAGGTAATCAATCGCTGAAATTGCAAAGAGGAAGAACCAATCTGCTTTTGGAAAATGTGTATTCTTTGATGGTCAACACAAGTTTCCAATAAAGTAAAACAGACTCTCATCATAAAAGCTGCCTTGTAGGCCTCCCGTGTGGTCTAGTGGTTTCAACGTCCGACGCTGGCCACGGCGACCGGGCTTCGACTGGGAGTGCCACCAGGGGCGGCAATTGGCTGTCCGCCCCAGGGAGGGGGAGGGAAGCCGACACTGTTCGCTGCGCACAGGAGTGGCTCTGGGGTGCCGGAATTACAGTCGACAGCATGACGAGTGCCATCTCGGAGGAGACGTTACTTCGCCTTTGTCACTGCCGGTCACAGGGTTATGGCAGCAAATTACGAGGGAGAGGATTGACCTAAGAATGGCAGAAAAACAGGATAAAATCAGAAAACAAAAAAAAAAAAAAAAAAAAAATGGTACAATGTTATATCCAAAGCGTGTCAGGAAAATCTCTGATTTCAGGAAGGCAACATCTGGCACTGGTTTGTAGTCTTATTTATTTATGTATGAGACACATTTGTTTCATATTGCAATATTGCTGATGAACAACAACAGTTATTGAAATTATTTTGACTATTGGGCTACAATTATTTTCTTTAGTTATACTTTATATTCAGGTGGAGGCACTGTGCCTAAGCCTTTAAGCGCAGTGGCGGTGGTACTGTTCCGCATCCTCTGAGAAAATAATGCCACAATCAGTGGAGTGGGTGACTGTCAGGATGCTGGACTACTTAAACTGCAGATCGTATTAAGGTTGGTACTCAATTATAAAAGTACTGTAGCTCAATACTCAAAATAATTTGTTATTATACAAAACATATATATAACTACATAATACATATAAAACTATGTCAGGTGCTACAAGGGCTGCCAGGTTTTGCCACTACCCTGCTGATAGTGGATTGTGAGGGTCCCAAATCATCAGCATTACATAATTGCATTTTCCCCGTGGCTAGGAAGCGCAGTGTTAAAATAACTCCGCCGTAACTGTGCTACTTCTCCAAGTTTATGGCAATATTACATCGCGTTCAAGATCAGTGACAAAGATAATTCCCTGATGATCTAAGTGATAACGTTTAATTAACTGTGCATCATCAAACATTTCTCAAACATTCTTCCTGTCTTGTAAGGTGCGCGCACGTCTCCGTCTTCGCAACTGTGCTGTCTTCCCTACTCCTAGCCATGTTAACAGAGCTCCAGAGATCTCTTAAATACCTGACAGGTTAAGAGTATTTTTAAGTCAAGATAAATTTGATAAATCACCTTTATTCTTACATTTGAGTGTTGGAGTAAAAGTCACCAATTATTGCACTTACGTTACACTTGAGACACATTTTTTACTTTGAGTGGCCTGATACATATGGCCCCAGATCTCTCTTCTGGCATCATTCTTTGTCAAATCTGTGTACAGCTCAGCACATTGACATCACGAGAAGAGGTACCGGCAGTAGCAGTACCAACAGTAAAATGGGTTTCTCCCACAGATCGAAATATAAAAAATTATAGACCCTTTTTTATCAAACAAATTAGAGAAAGCTGTTGCTAAGCAATGCAGTGCCCCCCTCAATCTGTATCTACAAAATCTTCCACTCAGGATTTAGATCTCAACATAGCACTGAAACGGCACTTGTTAAGGTTGTAAACTTTGTCATCAGACTGCAAATCTAGAGGGCACAACTGACCACCAAATTGGGAGAAAAACAGTGGAAACATCAGAAATAAATATATATACAATATATTTTCTGATTACTCAAAGGTGAAGTCTGGTGTCCCACAAGGGTGAGTACTAGGACCATTACTATGACAAAAGACTGAAAGTCTCTCTACAGCACTTTGAGATACCTATTTGAAAAGCACTTTGTAATTCAAATGTATTATTATTATTATTATTATTATTATTATTATTATTATTATTATTATTCAATCAATTTATCTTTATCCCCTAGTGATAAGAAGCACCTGATTTTTGCTATATTCTGTAAGTGAATGCCACTCTGGAAATATTTTTCATATGGATGTCGACACTTAGATTTGGGTCAATAGTGACACTAATGTCTTTCACAGCCATATTTGGCACAACTAAGCAACCATACATATAAAAAATAGGGTTAGAGGTTTTGAACTTTCGATAGCCATATTAAAATTATTTCCAGAGTGGTGCTTAAGGAATAATGCAAAAAAAAGTGCTTCTTATCACTATGGGGTGCAGAGAAATTCATACATGCTTTTGTCATGTCAAGGCTAGATTATTGCAATGCCCTCTTATCTGGATGCTCCAATAACTCTCTAAATAACCTCCAGCTTGTTCAGAAGGCAGCCACTTGTATTTTAATCAGAACAAAGAAAGCATATTACCCCAGTGCTAGTGTCGCTTCGCTGGCTGCCTGTTAACTATAGGGTTGATTATAAGGTTCTGCTCCTGGAGTCCTGCATTGTCTTGCGCTGGTTTATTTAAATAACTTTAAATACCTTACATGCCTACAAGGTCACTTCATTCCCAAGACGCAGGCTATCAATTATAGTCTAGACATAGAGCTGGAGAAGCTTGTAGCCACAGAGCATTGTGGGGCAGAAACATTTCCTTACTGTCACCTTTCAACAGCTGTGACCCCACTTGGCACAGGTGCGCTCTTGATGGATGGGTCTGTTTCTTGCCCTTCTCATGACTGCTTAGACTCTCTATCTCTATCCTAGTAGATATGTTGCCATAGATATCTCCTGGTGGGGTCACCTGTTGCCCCCATCTTTAATCTGTCCCTACTGCCACACATTTGTTTCTGTATCCCTCTCTCACTGCTGGGGCACCTGTCCCGAGTCCTGAGCCTGCTCCATTGACTGTTGTTGGTTATTACAAACTCAGACCCTGAGCCAGCCAGACGGGGATGGGCTGTTGTGTCTGCTTCCTTACGGTTTCTTCTTATTTGTTCCACCAAGGTAGTTTGTCCTTGCCACTGTTGCCCTTGGCTTGCTTTTGTGGGGGTTCAAGCTAGGGTCTGCTGTAAAGTGTATTGAGACAAAATCTTTGTAAAATGCGCTATATGAATACATTTTTATTGATTGAGTGATACATGTACGTGCTCACACACACACACACACACAAATGTATTGAATAAAAAATCTATTGAAATGTAATTTAATTTGAGACAAAGTTGAAAACCAATTCTGATTGGATCCAGGCCTTAGATTCACACTACACCCACCCACACACACTCTCACACATACGTACATAATTCACAATACAGTTGTGCTGATAATGGCTGTAACTCTCCTCTCAAGTGAAGTGTTTTCTGACGCAGGGAAAAACAGACAGGATCTGTCATCATGTTCCTCTCTGGATGCACCACTTTAGGCACCACTTTCTGGTCCATAAAGTTTGTTTTGTGTTTGATTAATAAGTGTTTGAAATTCTTACTCCTACATTTATCATTGTCATCATTGTCCATGATTATGAAAATAACTATATTGTGCCAACTACATTTTTGCTGCACTTGCCTGCTTCCAAAGGTGTGCTACATTACGATATTAAAACATTTTGAACCAACAAGAGTTCACAGGACTTTGGCATATGTACACCTTGTTTGTCCTCATATTTCTTAGATCCATGTTGTTCCACGACTAAGAAATTCAAAATAAAGAACCATGGCTTGGTATTGGCAATATTTTAGTCAACACCAATTTGTAAGGACATTTCAGTAAGTTATGCTAGATATATTAGGAATATTTTTTGCAAGGTCCTAACGTGGCATTTATTTCTACCCAGAAAGAGATAGAGGTTGATGAATGTGACAACTATGTTTAAACTTTGTGAGAAAGCTAATATTGCAGAACAGCTGTTGAGCTGACTGCTCTCATCACCAGCAACCATCCAAGCTGAAAAATTTCAGATATCCACAAAACACAAAACAAAACATTAGATACACCATAAAACCTTTCTAGATATATCAACAACTTCCTCATTTAAAGAACTAACATGTCATCACTACCCTTCACGATAGCAAAAAGAGATATGGATTTTAATGGGTGTTCTGGACATATTAATACATTTACATCACAATGACAACATCAACATTTACTTCAATTTTACACAAGATGGACAGTGATCTCTTATTTTCCCCATTGCCTTATTTTTTCAGACTGCAGCAAAAAAAAATCATTGTTTCACGAGTGAAATGAATTATGGTATATTGTAGTTTCAGTAAGTTGAACATGTTGATGGAAAAATGTCTTTAAGTTAATTTGTTAATTTTTGTATAAATTTATTTCTAATTTTTCCAAGTTTTTTCTCCCAATTTGGTTGCCAATTATACCCTCTATTTATCTCAGTTCCCCCTCCCCCACGAGTCCGCCGCCCGTCCTCCGGGCTGAATTTATCCGCCTCTTCCGAGACGGAATTCTACCACAGATGCCTTTTTCCTGCTCCTCGTCAGACTCGTGCCGGCTCACCCTCCCCCCTCCCCCGGAGGCGGACAGCCAAACGCCGCCTCCGATCGGGCTGATGACCAGGGCCGGTCTAGTAGAGACGCGGGTTTCGAACCGCGTCCCTGACAGGCAGCACACACAACACCGGACCAGCCAAACTGTGGTGCGTTAGACCGCTACGCTATCCGCCAGCCCTCTTCTAGTTAATTTTAGCTTGAATAACTCCTATAGTTGGAAATAAATATGTATACACCTTTGCATTTGTACTATAAAAGGATATAAAAAAGTGAATTTGGGTCGAATTCTCGTTTAATGAGAGATATTCCTAGCTTGATTCATATCCATTGCCATCTGTATTGGCAATATAAACACACCTAAATACTGCAATGTTTTTCACACGTACCATCATGCATTCACATTTAACTGTGCACACAAACATGACAACCATTATGTATTTTCTGGCACGTGTGCAGTGACACATTGACAAGAATTAATCAATATGATTGACATCACATGTATAAACCCTCTGGCAAAATAGCCTGCTTTTTTACTGATTACCTCTCATTACTCCTTATTACTATCATTCAGTTTCTCAAACCTGTCACTCATTGAGTCACATGGTATTCATCTATGTTTTAATGTGGAAATATTGCACTTTCATCTCAAGCAGCAGGTTGTTCTCAGAGTTGGAGCATTTTCATTTACAAACAGCAGTGTGAGCCAGAGTGCAGTGCTGCAAACATACGTGATTGCAAAATAGGCTTTAATATGGAGGAAATTATGTGCAGAACAAATTAATAAACAAATGTTGTTCTTGTTTTGTTTTGATAGAGAAAATTAGTTTAGTTCAATCATAGAATAATAAATTGTTTATGATAGCTCCAACACCACTGAAATTGTTCGACCATCACACTTCATCATCTAATATTAGGTATTTTAGGGGAAATAATATAAAGTACAGTTGAGACCAAAAAACATGATTCCCTGGTGAATCAATTTATCAAGTTTAACGTTATATTGGATATGAACTGTTCTCAAGTTGCTGACCTTGCAATGAAGCGTATGTCTGCAGGGGGTGCTGACCAGTTTAGCCCTCTGACATAAGGTAAGTCCAGCCAACTTCTGGGGATGTGCTTTGCTAATAACCCAATGGTCATCTATATCCTGTGTTAAATCATGATCTTGTGTAGGTGGGGCTTCAATTGGAGGGGGAGATTCAAGCCAACTCACCTCTTGCTATAATAAATCCAATTGCAGGGTTATTAGAGGAAACAAATCTCACAAAATGTAACCTCCCTTTCCAGACACTTTCCAGACAGTCCCTTTCCTCCCAGTGATTGAGGGTCTGGGGTCGAAACCAGGCCAAGTTTAGCCAAGATTGCCCCCTGAATTTCTGCATTCCTTCGTAATATTTCACAGAATACCTCATTTCCAAATGGGTTTTAAGAACATTGTGTCCACCAAATTTCTTGACCAGCCTGTAATTTATCCAAATCAATTTCCCTTTCTGAATTAATAAGCTATTCTCTTAAATGGTGGTATGAGTATGTGAAATCATCAAATACAGGTAACCGCCAAAATAAAGGAAACATCAACATAAAGTGTCTTAATAGGGAGTTGGGCCAGCATGAGCCACCAGCCAGAACAGTTTGGAGGGGTGGTGGGGGCTGGGGTGGCAAAGAAATGTGGCAAAGTATGGAAATAAGGTACCTATTGTTTCTTTAAAATGGTAATACTAGAGTAAAACGGAAGACAAACTTCTCAGAACATCCTTTCATTCAAGACCTGGAAAACTTTAAATGTTGGTCATCTTGCATAAAAGTCTTCCTTTGTATGCATCTTGAAGAACTACTCATTTAACAGTTCAGTTTACACGTTTTGAGAGTACATATGAAATTGATTTAAACAGATAACAATGTGATGACCACTTAGGGTCTAAAATATGCATAATATGCATAATTATGCTCAGTTGCACTTTTGTTCATTAAGAAGTTCATTGTTCATTAAGAAGTAAACAGTATAACAACCTGCAAATAATCATACAATAAACTGAATGTATAATTCCTTTGTGTGATCTTTTTTAAACGATCTATAAAAAAATTATAATATTGAAAAGATACTGCGATATATTGAAAATAATTATGTTGGGTTGTAGGATTCTCATACCATGGAAAGACGTTGTGGTTATGAACCTTGGTAATGATAATACTAAAGTAACACTGAAGGCACAAGCTTCTTAGAATCTCACCTAAGCAAAAGGGTTGAGTTCACGAGTTTCATCACATTCCGTTCTCGTCATGATTGTAGGAAATGTGATGGGGGGAATTTGGGATCACAAGTCTGGTAACAGTAGATACTTTGTGCAAATGACAAAAATCTGTCTTATCCAGGAATAAAAATGAGTCTTCTGGTGTCAAAACACACAGAAATAAATACTGTATATGTAAACAGTTTTATCAGATTTACTTGCTTGAGGTAATCTTTAAAAGTCTTCTTTTAGCCTTTCAAAGTAAATAGGGAGTGGTAGGAGGGATACTGTGTGTGTGTGGGGGGGTATTTTATTATTGAAGGTTCTAGAGCCTTAGGGAGATATTTTGAGAGAGAGATTTTCTTTAACCTTTTCTGGAAGAAGAAAATGTTATTTTTCAACCATATCTGAATCTTCTGTTTCAGCAAAGAGAAGGACGGGCAGACAACCAAACTAAATCAAATAAAATATGCAGGATGCCCATTTTTTCTTTAATTTCCTTCCTTCATTCCTTCAGGGAATTTTACTGACGGAACGAGGCAGGAAACAGGAGTCACAGCTCAGTAAAGGGTTTTCAAGTCATGTCCCTATTAACATGAAGAATGGGGAGGGGTTGTAACCAAATAGAGACATATAAGTCCAGGCAGTCCTGAAACCTTCAGAGACAAGATTGAGATGGGTCTAGTCTCACTTGTCAGGATCATAAACTACTTTACAGATATATGAGCCTGACCAGATTAATACTCTGATGTAAGATGGTCACCCAATGGCCACTTATTTCTTGTGTTAAATCATGATCGTGTGTCGGTGGGGCTCCAATTGGAGGGAGGATTCCAGCCAACTCAACACTGGCAAACACTTGATCTGCAGGATTAGTAGAGAAATCTAATCTCACAAAATGTAACATCCCTTTCCAGACACTTTAGAGATTGAGGCTCTGGGGTTGAGACTAGGTCATGTTTACCCCCTGCCTTTCCTCTGTTATATTTCACAGAATGCCTCATTTCCAAGTGGGTTTCCAGAACATTGTGTCCACCAAATTTCTTAATCATCCAGTCATTCATCAAAATCATGTATAATTTCCCCTTCTGAATTAATAAGCTACTCTCTGAAATGTCACAGTATGCGAAATAAGCTAATGCAGTATGTTTCTGTTTTATTGCTCAGCAGAAGAGCTTATGTGGATGTGCACTGTAGCAGCTTTTGAACAATATAGACAAATTATTCTGCAGGAAAAACAATAGCTTCTTTCAAAGGTTATTTTTCACAATGGTTGTTTTAAACATTGTGGTTATTGCAAACAATTATCAGTAGACTGATCATCGGCTTTATACCCACCTAACCACGTTAGATACAGTTTTGGTGTACAGATGCTGTTGGTAGTCTTAAATATTCAACACTATAACCTTTTCCCAAGCAAGTGTCTCCACTGCTCCTGGAGTAGCAGACCTGCATGTTGAGTAGGAGGCTCTCAGTGGGAGAAGCTGCTACGCAGCTGAAACAGGACAACACATGCTCTTCTCTGGCTGGCTGGAGTTCACCCACACAGAGGATCTGGGTCTGGCCTCGCTACAGAATCATACCTCTCACACACTCACGTACATCCTTGCAGTCTGACAGCACAACACCTTATTCTCAAAATGAAAACATAAAGCAACAGTGCAAAACAATTGCATCATTTTGTCCAAATAGGCCAAAGGCAGACCCCTCAAACTCTGATCATAGGTAAAGCAGTACCAGGTTCATGGGAGCAGCACTGTTATGACATAGCTTCATGCTTGCTTACAAGGCAGTGTCAAAAGCCGACATGACTGGGCAGTGCCTGTCAAAGTAGATGTCTGTGTCAGGCCTGTTTTCTTTTTAAATTATCTCCCATACTGCATTGCAAGTCTTAAAAGCATTTTGAAGCAAAGGACCATGATGACAGAAAAACAGCATTAACAGAATTGAGAGTGCCACATCAGAGCCAATGGCAACCACAGACCAAACAAAGCAACTACAACTATGCCATCCTTCATTTTGAGAAGAGAGACTCACACGTTCTTTTGAATATGGGTTGAGCAGCACAACATGGAATTGACTAAAAATATAATTCAATGTATTATTTTAAAATCTATTATTTTATTATTTTACAATCTCAGATAACTCAACTCAGTTTTAATTTGACATCTAATATTTTTCACATACTTGTATGTTGAAAGCAGGTGCTTCAATGCAGATGTTCCCTGACTTAATTAAGCAATTAACATCCCAGCATGCTCAGAGTTATGTACAAAAATGATGGGTAGGCTTGATTGCCTATAATTATTGCTAGCATGGCTAGAAGTCAAGACTACTAATGGGGAAAACAAACTGGTTCGAAACAATGAAACATTTGAACTAGGTATGAGAAGGTATGATGGTATGATATACTGTGATATTGAAATATGAAATAGTAATATCATGAAGTAAATGGTATACCATGATGGTTGAACGTGTCACCAAAAAATTTTTGTAGTAGAATTTGTAGTGGACCTACTTTATGAGTATTCATTGAAAGCAGTTATTCATTCAAATTAATTATGGGCTGAATGAATTGGGCTGCACTGTTCTTGTGGGTAAGCTACTGATAGCAGTCACCTTGAAATCTAAACGAATAATTCCGATAACCAGGGCTAAATTGAAATTAATATAGAGCTTGGTTTATCTTAATTAAATACTTGCGTTGTAAAAATAACATACCACATAAGAGTCGATCGCACATTGTATAAAAATAACGCCTGAAGTAATTTAACTACTGATGGGAAAGAGTTTTGTTTCATAATATGACATGCAGAGTTATATTCAGATTCTTAAATCATTCAAACTGTGCAGTCCAGCTAAGGTGGGGAAAAAACCTGGGGGTTCACTGTGTATGCTGATTTTCATTCCAAACATAATTGTAACATCTGAATTGTAACTAGCCTTTAATTGGACACTTTTAATTTCAATTAAAGCATGATTTACTCTCTTAAAACCATATTATGTCAGAAATATGCATGTCAAGTATAATAATTGTCCCATATTCACATCCCAAGACTTTTAATCAGTCAGATCAACTAATGCTCTCATTTTCTGTAATGTGCTATATGACACATGATTCCTTTAGAAAGCGGTATCCTTTAATTGATTCAATTATAGACTGGCAGCCGAAATCAGTAGGGTCTTAATTGCTGAAAGTGTGGACACCTGGTCACTGAAACTAAATCATTTGTGTAAAATGTGGAGGTCAATGACAGGGAAAATGGCAACAAGTCCAACCTACATTGTGTTAAAATAAGTTTAACAAAAAAATTATGGTAGAAGTTACACCCGTTTCCAACCACCTTAATTGATCAAGAGATTGGCTGTAATCAAAACCAGCATACACAGTAGTTCCCACAAACTGTATGTTGTTTATGAAAAATAGAACTCAACTGACTTACATTTTGAAATGTTTACATACACAGATTTAGAACTGTGACTCAACTGTGCATGTATACACTTTGCCATGCTTATATACAAACACAAACCCAGCTGTCAGCTGTCAAGGAGCTGTGACCTGACTTAAGTCAGTCATTGTTAAAGGTGACATTTTGGATGCTCTTCCTGATTTAAGATACTTTTGTAGTTCCCGAGCTTAAAGTAGCTGTGTCTTGGCATCAGTACCTAAGAAATTACTGGAATGAGTCTATAGGCAGAACCTGGATGTGTTAAAACCATGTATTTATTTCAGTTGTATCAAACATTTGAAATGGGTCTAAACATTGTTTCAAATTTAATTTAATTTTTACAATTGTAATAATAGACATGCACTCCCACACACAAACAGTGGCGGCGCCACACCCAATGATTAGACTCCTCCCCATCCTCCTCAAACTTTTGGGGCACCAGCCCACCACTGATCTAAGAGCATCACTCTGTCATAAATAAGCAACCTGTATTCACATGGTACTTTTAGCTTGTCTTTTGCTTCTGTCATTTTTACATAGTTGATAGTACAGTCACATTCCTGTGGGGTGATGGGTGATTGTCCCATATGGAAAATCCTCATCAGAAATATCTTTCAAATTCAGCCCTCCTTAGCCTGCATTAACAAATATTGCCTTACCACTATTCAGGCATGGGATATAGGTAAGGCTGTGCTTTTGTCATGGAAGTCACAGTCGCCATGGGTATGGTTGGGTATGATAATGGCCATTATCGTGACTTTTATCCCATATTATTGACTTTTATCCCACATTGTTTTGGGATTTGCTGTGATTTCTGGTGTTTTTTATGATCACTGCAATATTAACTACCTCCCAAGTGCGATTTCCATTGGTGTTTCAACTATTTAATGGCCTATTCTCAGTCCACATCCTCACCCAGACTCCTGCTGCATGGTCTTTGGAGGGGGCAGAAAATACATAGAGCCCGGTTGAGGGTGCACTGTGGAAAGGGAGTGGGAAGTGCATGTGTGCACTGAGGCCACCACAGCCGTTCCACTCAGTCTCTATTGCTCTGGGAGGTCACGGTCTCATCCAAAAGTAAATGCCTCCTCACCATGCTCTGTGAAACCCACACTCCCGTCACAGGCTGAATCAAGGTTCCCAAAGGCCTTGCTCAATCCTTTCAGGCTTTACACCGTACTGCACTCAAGTACTTTCATTTTGTGATACTTTAACTCTTATTAAACTAAGTGTGTGGAACCCTATTGTCCCCTCATTTATTTTTCCCTCGTCTATTTATTGAAAGTAAATGGTGCACAAAGCAACCATTTTAATTGAGCCAATTACAACTGTAGGTACTGCAGTGAGATTGACTTTCCTTTTGTGAATGAGAGCCACTGGTGTGCGTGAGCATTCGATTTGACGGCTCTCTTGTTGCTCAGTTAGAATTTTCAACCTTGATAAGTATGAAAACTCAAACAGCAAAGCAATGTCTTGGAGTGCCTGATTGCCTGACTAATCTTTCTGTATTTTTATAGTCTCTCCTGAGGATGCTTTTATAGTTTAGTTTCGTGAAGTGTCAGAGAAAACGAATTCTCACGACTCAGACGTACAGCCCATAGATATTCTCAGCAGTTTAATGTCACATTAAAAATATGATCATAGAAATGTATCATTTATCGTTTGATAGAGGTAATGTTGTTATGTCAATTTGCATTCCTGGGATCCAGGGATTTAAATAATTATGTCAATATAAGACCATTATATACAGTACATAGTATATAATGTGATCCTTAAAAACAAAATAATGGGAGTTACATTTTAGCATGGCTTGTTTTAACTTTAGCTACTTCATTATTTATTATGTCAACAACACTTCACTCAAGCAGTTTTCTTGAAACAGAGTATTTGAACTACTAATATATACGTTTGAATACTTTTCCTGGATCAGAACAAGAGAGGATCAAGAGAACTGCAGATCATTCCACAAGGCCCTAAAGTAGGCTAGACAGTGCACTTTGACAGTCTTTGTCAGCAAATTTAAAAGAATAACTTTGGAGGTGTTGTGGTTGTGGAGAGAGGGAACACACTGCAGTGCAAGCATAGTACTTTCCATGTGGCCATTTCAATGTTTGAGTTTGAGACTGCTCGCTGACTACTTCCTGTGCATTTCTTGCATTTCCTTCTTTAAACCCAGATTTCTCAATTTGAATGGCACTCAGAGGGTGTAGAAGTGGGTCTATAAATGTGCCGGATATGAATGCGGAAAAAGCTTCATTCATACCAGTCAGTGTTGGTCAAAGGCCTTCTGGTGAAATGCGTGACAACTTTGAATCTTCCTAATGTGCCATACCACTTTGCAGGTGCATGTTTGCAGCCCTCAGGCCGGCTGAGCCCTAGCTGATAAGAGCAGTGCTACAGGAACATATGCACTGAGGAATTCTCTGGCTTGGTGTCATCAATCGCTGTGTCTTGGCCTCTGTCCCCCTGGCTCTCATTTATCTACTGTTGTGTTATTTGGATAATTGTTTTGCCCACGGGCCAGTGGGTGCTATTTCATGTGGCATATAGCACAAGTGACCCACTGATGGAAACTGCATTGAGTTTCATCACAATACAATGTGGTCAAATATGTATTATTTGTGCTGTGGAAGTGAACGTCCCATATAGTTTCAAGGGATCCGCTTTTAGCATCCTGTGGGCTGCAGGGTGGCTTATCTTGTTAAATTGCGTGGATGAGCCCTTTGCCAGTACCAACTGTGGCCAGCAGCCACACGGGGCGACACATCATTGGCGGTAGCGCCGGCTTAGGAAGGAGGGATTCAGTTGGCAGGGATGACCGTGTCTCGCCACACACCAGCGACCCCTGCTTGTCATTTGGGATCCCGCGATCCGTCTGCATAAAGCGGAACATGAAGTGTCTTCCTCAGACTCTGTGCAAGCTTAACTTGTGAACTGCGGTGTGAAAAGAAGCGGCGGCTGACATCACGTTTTTTCGGAGGAGAGCACATGCTCGTCTGCACACTTCAGAACTGACAGTGGAGGTTGCAGAGAAAGTGGCTTAAGAATTCACTTGGGCATTGCAAGTTGGAAGTACAATGAGAAAAAGCCTTTAAAAAAAAAAAAGCATCTTGTTTAAGAGAGGTTGCCTGGTGTGAAGCCAAGTGAATGGAAGCAATCCAAAAGAAATAGCTTGATTCCATTTTAATGAGACTATTGGTGATGATTTCCTGATTAATGTGCTGTCACTTACAAAGGCACACATGCAAATACATTAACAAATGTATCAAGCACATAAACAACATACCTGTGCCTATATATGTTCAAACACTCCAACACGCAGAAAGAGTAACACCTGACTGAGGGTGGAATCAAATTTATCTCCAATTTGCTGTCTGGTGCCTATCAAAACCCCATCAAAAGAAGGTCACAATGCAATCAAATACTTTCAGTACTCTGCCACTTTGGGACAAGTTATGGTGCTAATTATGGGAATGTATGGCCATGGGTCACCCTACCATTCCAAGCCACATTATGTTTCAATCCCCAAATCATAATTATGCAAGGTTAAGGGAGCAATTTTCATCCATCCATGAAAATATTTAATGTTGTGAAAAGAACTGAAAGGTGAACAATACAAATTAATTGAATTATAATGACTGACATCATCACTATAACTATCACATTTAAGGCCAGATTAACTAAACATTTTCACAGAAAGGGAGGGGCTGATGTTTTTGTGGGTCAGCCTTAATGCATATGTAAATATGAGCCCTCCGAAAATTGGAGGTGATTATGCGGATAAATACATATGAACTAGCAAATACAATTGATCAATGCTGGCCAGAATTGGGCTTGTTTTTTTAACACAGGAGGGCAGCAGGAATTAACTTTGTTTCAGGCTTTCAGCAGCCTTTGTTGCTGAAATTGCTGCAAGAAAGAGAAATCAAACAAATTAGCATGGAGAGAGTATGTTCAACCTGAACATCCCTCTTCCAGATGTCCAAGTAAAACAATATCAAAAACCTAACAGATGTGCAATACTGGAGACACTGAATGAGATCAAAGATGACCCGGAACTGCCCACTCACACACTTGCGATTCCAGCAGCATGGAAACTTCTCTCTCCACACTGTATATCTTTGCCTCTATCCCACTCCATTATACTGAAGAGTGGCATTTGCAGCTGGAATCTCATAGTCAATATTTTCCAGTGTGTAGTCTCTTAGTCTAAAATCCGTTTGATTTGTAATGCCAGTCTTGTGACCATGTGCACAGGATTAGCTCTTAATAGAGATATTTAAACTAATATTTTACAGTTGTGTTCGGTTACACAATTACTTTTAGTGAATGCCCATCTAAATTGGTTTTCACAACAGCTCTTTTGGTAAAGTCTTTCAGTCAAGTATTGTTGTCTGTTATGTACTGTGTGCCTTGCTGCAACTGAATATTATGAATGGCAGGTGGGTTTTCCAGCGGTAGTCATGGTTATGTACTGGCAACTGAATATATATGACTGTAATTTTCCTCTTTACCTCCCCTTAATCAAACTGCATACACAGGCAATGACTAACATGTCTCAAGACTCAAAAGTTAAATCTTTGATAAATTAAATGGATGGTTATATTCTTGGATTTTTGACACAGTACAAAACCCATTTAAATATGTCCTTAACATATAGCCACTCAGGAAACATTCTAAATGGGAAATCTTGGTAGGCCTAAAGGAGAAAATCCAGGAGGAAATTGTGTTAGATGTCACTCATTTTCATGTAAAGAGAACCATTGTAAGCGTCTAGGTGAGCTACCAGTGCGTGTGTAGACTGGCAGGCAGGAAGAAACCTAAATGAAGATTTACGTGTATTACATGTAGGGCCTGCATTTTCAGTGTTTTTGATCATCACTAACATTCACATTTAAGGCACAATCGCTTTTCAGTTATGATGCCTTTGCTCAATTCTATTGTCTGAGTTGCACACACCTGGGGCCCAGCAGCTAAAGAGAGAGCTACAAATAAGGCTTCTTTTGATGAAATTTAGTGAGGATTGCAAGGGGCATCAATAGCTGTCAAAGTGTTCTGTTCACAAATGCAAACGGGACTGTAATCTTAACAACAGATGCAATCTTACAGACTCCAGTTCTTTCATATTCAAAATAAAAAATTTAAAAAAACAGGCAGATTTCACCCTTCCGTGGTAGGAGAGACATAGTAGTCAACAGTTTCTCAGCCATTCTCAGATACAGATTTAAATATGACACATTGAAAGACCAACTGATTAAATGGTCTAGGGCTAGGCCTAATCACCTTAAATCAAGAAATGATTCAGCTCAACTTGCCATTAAGTGAACAGCATGACATAAATAAACACCAAACAATACAATATAAATTTTTAGATGTAAAATGCCAAACTGTTGCAGCAATGCCAATCACATCAGAGCCGTATTATCTTGTAGGCATGGGTACCGTTTTATCCCACACACGGTTACTGTTACCCTGTGACCAAATAGCCTCCATTTGACTGATTACCCCTCATTATTCATTATTCCTTCCATTCAGTTCCTCATAGCTGTCGACCGTTAAGCAGCATATTGTTTAGCTAATTTTAAACGTGGAAGTATTGCACTTTCATCTCAAGCATCAGGTTGGTGTCAGTTGCGGTATTTTCATTAACAAACAGCAGTGTGAGTCAGAGTGGAGTGCTGCAACATACCTGATTGCAAAATAAGCTGTAATGTGAGGCAAAATGGTGTGCAGATCAGAGGAATGGACAATTGTGTTTACATTGTGAGAACTTCGGTTCAGTTACAGGATTACAAATGCTTTAAAGGAGACCCAGTGTAAACGCAGTTTATCAACAGTCCCATGGCGTCGATCCTTCTATATTATAGTGTTTAAAAATTGATGTCTATGCATTCAATTCGATGGTCCTTGGTGCTGAACCTCTCTTGCTATTGTGACAACTGTCAATGCTCAGAGAGAGCTGTCAGCAATCATTTATCGGGTGTTTGAGTGTGAACCGGGTCTGGCCTGCATCAGCCTTGTCCTCCCGGCTGGGCTCACTCCCGGGGATGAGCGTTTGCTCCATGAAAGTAGCGACGCAGCTCTACGAGTGCGCAGGAGGAGGTGGATTGATGAAGAGGTGGAGGGGAAAGCTGGCAATTTATCCCAAGTCCTTGAGAGAATTCATCAAGGCAGGAGGGCGCTGTGGAAGCTGGGCCGCTCTGGAGATTGGCGCTGAATCAATTTTGGTGGGACAACCAAGGAGGAGATCTTTCAACAATCTGACAGTGAAAGTAAATGTGAGAGGAGTACAGACTTAAGAATAAGCTGGTTCACTTAGGCTCTCTTTCTCTCTCGCTCATTCTCTCTGTCAAAGTGTGACCAATTTCCTCGAACCTTTCATTGTGGTTAGGTAAACCATACAACAGTGGCAAGCCTTAACATGGAAAGGACTGTACCACATCCTTTCAGCTCAATGATTCCTCTCATTTTGATTGAAAGCAAATCCTGTTTTCTACGTATTCTTTAGTGCATTGTTCTGTCACAACCATAGAACTGCAGTAGTCACAGATTAATATTCATATTTCTTTATTGTATGTGTATGTTCATTATTGTATTTCTTTATTGTATATTGAATGTGTTCATTCAATTGTTCCTCATTTAAAAATGCATGCTTATTGTTTCACCCAGTTATGAAAATGCAAATATGTACATGACTCCTGGCATCTGAAGAGCATGACTGATTATGTAAGCGGTATAACTTTGGAAATCTGTCCATCTCCCCTTAGGCATCTGAGACGCTAGTAACAACTTAGCGGAGGATTAAAACAAACAAGTGGCCATAACGCTTGTGAAATATGACAAATCCAACAAAAAACATGAAAACTATTTTTAAACTGTTTTTATAACTCTTTCTGTTTTTATAATTCCTTTCTGTTTTTATAACTCTTTCTGTTTTTATAATTCCTTTCTGTTTTTGCCAGCATTCCATGACGTTGGCAAAAACGTCGCTCGCTGATGAGAAAGCTAACGGGAGCCAATACAAAAGAGAGATTTGTGGAAAAATTCAAATGGGTCTTAAAACCAATGGCAATACCTTCAGTTTTTTTTAAGCAAGACAAGGGGAAGATGGGAGGCCAGCGGTGAAGAGACTAAGGAAGGCTTTCTAGAAGCGAGAGAGGATTCAGGTTAGAGGTATACGTTTCACACCAATTTAGCTAGCTAGTTAGCTAGCTTAACTACTATGCCAAGCAATCACAATGCCAAATGGTGATGTCATTGATTTCTAACAGGTTTTCGGTTTTATTTTCTGTTTTACCCATAAAACGAATTCCATCCAAATGTAGATGCATTTTTTTGGTGAGGCCTTTCAATGGTGTAACTTAAATTACCATTTGGGATTATTCATTTAACAGACAAATGGTTAAATGAATAGTGCACTCGCCTATTTCAACTGCAATTTTGCCACTAACTCCCACAACGACTCATTGAGAAATGGGTTGGAATCACCATTGAATGGCCTCAGAACCCTCTTTGTTGCTGTGCTGGGTGCCACATAGGCCCATATGAATGGGGTGATTAACAACAAAGTGGTCCATTTAATAGAGTGATTAAAGGAGGACAGTCAATAATCGGACCCCGATTCTGAGTTTCTGTCAGACTCTGATGATGAGAGACACGGCGCAGACCGCAGACCTGCAAGGCATACAATTCCCAATGCAAAGACCAGACAATGGCACCAAAAAACAGGCCCAGTGTTGACTAGGTGCCCTTGCAAAGACCAGACAACTGCAGTGTGTGTGAATGGCTGTTATGTGTCATTTTCTGAAATATGAAATTTAATCAGGTGAATTGGCTCCACTCCAAGCTACTTGATAATGCTCTCACGTGAGCTAAATTTAGAGATAAGAGCCGCAGAGATTATCATCTACCACCCTTTGGAGTGAAGCTGAACTTATACTCTGTACTATACTCTGTTTGCTTACTCCAAGTCATCTGAAAGTGTAATTCTGTCAGTCTTATCTCTGTTTACTAAGTTTTTAGCCTTTCAAAACATTACATAATTCACTGCTCTGTTTTCTTACTTTAATTACAGTAGAATACCATGTATTGTTATTATTACTTTTATTTGATTGATTGATTTAATTATTTGACAGTCTCATTTAAAGAGACTTATGGGAAGATCAATTAATTACAGTAGCAAAAATAACATGAACATAGACACAGGACAGCAAAAAATAAGTATCAAGTTGAAAAGCAGAGCTAAAATAATAACATACTATGGCAATTATTTAGTATACATTTAGTGGCAAGCAATTATTTTTTTAAATTCAATGGATAGTTCCAGTCCTGGATGCTGATTGATCAACCAGACTCACTATAAAGCATGGCTAAATATAATGTTTGTACATCATTTTAATACCATTGTGCGTTGGACTAACATAAACATTGTAGATATGAAACATTGTATGAAACAACAATCATAAAAAAGTGGGCTGTCCAGTGTTTCGTTTATTGGTGACAGAGAAGAACATTTCTGTTTCAATTGAATAATATTCTGTGTGAATCCTAAAAAACTTAGTTCAGAAAACAAACTTTTGTTGCTTAGTGGTAAAATAACTGCTAGCGGAAGATTACATCTTATAGTCTGTTAAAGTTTTCTATTTAGAAATGATCTTGGCTTAATTGAATCAATTTAAATGGATATCTGGATGAATCAGTTCTATAAAAGAGATATGGAACTTGAACCATCAAGTGCCTAAAAAAAACTAGCCACGTCAATATTAATGGTATGACATAAGTTCTCATAAGAACATAAGAATACACAATGACGAGAAAGGGCCATTCAGCCCATCTAGGCTCGTCATGTCCTAATCTAAAGAGTATCTAGTACTGCATCTAGCCTAGACTTGAATAGCCCAAGTGTTTCTGCCTCTACTACCCGACCTAGCAAGCTGTTCCAGGCATTGACAACTCTCTTTCTAAAAACTAAAAACATTCTAATATCTGTGCAGAATTTGCCTTTAACTAATTTCCACCTGTGGCCTCCCATTCTGCTGACCCCACTTATCTTAAATCTTTGGTAGTTCACTTTGTTAATCCCTTCTAGGAATTTAAAAACCTCAATCAAATCCCCCCTAAATCTCTGTTTGCTAGATTGAGTGCCTTAAGCCTCATAACTTTTACCTTTCATACCAGGTGTCAGTTTAGTTGCCCTTCTTTGAACTTTTCCAAGAGCTTCTATATCTTTCTTATAGTGCGGTGCCCAGAACTGCACACAGTACTCTAAGTGAGGTCTGACAAAGGCATTATATAACATTAATGTAACCTCGTTTGATTTATACTCAATACTTTTTGCTATGTAACCTGTTGGCTTTTTTCACTGCTGTAGAACACTGCTTTGATGCACATAGACTTTGATCAACTACAATGCTTGTCTTTTACAAACTGTAAACCTACTAACTTTTCTTCTCCCATAAAATACTCCTGTCTTATGTTTTTATTTCCCACATGCATAACTTTACATTTAGCAATATTAAATGTCATCTGCCACGTATCTGGCCATTCTTGTATTTGGTTTAAATCATCTTGGATTACTTTAGTTGATTCCAAACTGTTTGCCAAACCCCTGAGTTTAGTATCATCTGCAAATTTAACTATTTTGCTACTAACGTCCATATCAAGATCATTTATGTTAATAAGGAAGAGCAGAGGTCCCAGCACTGATCCCTGCAGGACACCAGTGCCCACAGCATCTAGGTCAGATACGGCATCACCTACTGTTACTCTTTGTATTTGCCCTTGCAGCCAATTATGAACCCACTCTGAAACAACTCCTGCAATTCCTACTGAATTCATTTTAGCAATTTGCCTCTCATGTGGTTCCTTGTCAAATGCTTTCTGAAAGTCCAAATATATAATATCATAAGCCTGGTTCAGGTCAACACACTTTGTAGCCTCTTCAAAAAAAGTACAGGAGGTTTGTTAGGCATAACCTCCCTTTGAGAAAACCATGTTGGCTCCCTTAAAATACTATTATTTTTCAAGAATGATTCCAACTTATCCCTAATAATACATTCCAGTATTTTACATGCGATGTAAGTTAAATTGACAGACTTATAGTTCCCTGGGTCAATATGGTCCCCCTTCTTATATATTGGAATTATACTACCCTGCTTCCAGTCATCTGGTATTTCTTCAGTGTTTATGGATTGCATAAAAATATCTGTCAATGGTTTATATATAATTTCCCCAAGTTCTTTGAGTACTCTGGGACTGCTGAGTATACATGCCATCAGGGCCTGCTGCCTTATTTGTCTTAAGTTTTTGTAGTTTTTGTACTACTTCTATGTCCCTTATCTCAAAGTCCTCCAAAACATTCTGTACATTGGCTATATATTTAGGCATATTTATAACCTCTTCTCTAGTAAAGCTCTCAACAAAGTAACTGTTTAGTGTATCAGCAATATCCTTATTATTATAAACCAAAGTTTATTCTTAATGCACTTAACCTCATCATTAACTTTCCTTTTTCTACTACAATACTGAAAAACCTTCTTAGGATTACTTTTTGCATCTTGGGAAATTTTAATTTCAAACCGTCTTTTAGCTGCTCTTATTTCCTTTTTAGCTTTAGAGTGCATATTACAATAATCTAACTTGTTTCTCTCTGAGTTTTCCTTTTTATATACTCTGTACAGTCACTTATTTTGCCTCAAAATCTCATTCCATATCGCTTTAGAGAAACTGACATATATTATATTGACATATACATAAAGCCAACCATTGATCTCTAAAAGTAACATTGCCTTATGTAATAGTGTTCGCATTGCACCAAATAATTATCTTTAAGAGTAATGTTACATTTTGTCATACTACCACAGTCATAGTTATTAACAACGATCTGAAAGAGTTGCTTACAGTATATCAGATTTCACATATGGGATGTCGTAATCAGGTACTGTGTGCCACAGCATAGGGGAAGTAGTGTTGTGTTTTTAGTCAACATCAGAACGTGGGAAGTGATTGTGACAGGGCGCCTGTGACAGGGCGCCTGGCAGCCGCTCCTCGCGGTCTCGCCTCTTCTCTGTCCTGGTCCCTCGCTGGTGGAACGACCTCCCGCAATCGGTCAGGACTGCGGAATCACTTCCAATCTTCCACAAGAGACTCAAAACCCACCTCTTCAGACTCCACTACCACTGAACACTGTCCATCTAGTCAATCTGTCGTCACCACTGTTTACTTGTTCTACACTATATTATTATTGTTTTTGTTTTTTTTAAACACTAACCTTTACTTTTTCAGTGTTACAGGTATGATACGCAGACGCCTGCAATGATGTCTATTGCTGTATTACTGCACTGATCTTGTGCACTAACCATGATTGTTCTTACCTTGTATTAATGCACATCTTGTAAGTCACTCTGGATAAGAGTGTCTGCTAAATGCTTAAAATGTAAAAATGTAAAATGACAGTTCTGACAGTATCAGGTAGCTCAATCCACCACTGGGATGCCAAGCAGGAAAAAAGGGGAGTTCAGTATGTGTAGGAGCCGCCAGATAATAAGAGGTTGCCAAGCAGAGAGTTCATGTAGGGGCATAAGGTCCGATGATGGATTGATGATAGTCAGGAGTTGTGTTCTGCACCGCCTTGTAGATTAGCACCAACTTCTTGAATTTTATGAGAACAGTAATCGGAAGCCACTGAAGGGAGAAAAGGAGTGGAAAAACATTGGCATATTTTGGGAGGTTGAAGACCAGTCTTTTAGCAGCATTACGAATGAGGTAAAGTGGTATGCTGGCACATACAGGGAGGCCAGCCAACAGAGAATGGCAGTTGTCCAGATGGGATAGTACAATACATGAACAAGTTTGTGTTTAAGGTGTATGTCTAAATGATCCACTTTTACTCTGTCTCAATAGTCTTCATTCTGATTGTCAAATGTAATGTAGTCCTAGGAGCAGGCAGAAAGGTTGGCATGCGAAAAGGAGTGAGATTTTAAGGACACAAAAAGATTGTGGGTGGAATAGACACACAAAACCAAATGTGCGCATAAACAATATTTGCTGAATAAATAATGGTGAAGAAAATCATGACAGCAACTATGTTCTCCATCCCCTGACACGTTTAAAAAAATAGGCCGTCACATGCTGCCTGCATCTCTTTCATGTTCCCTCTACAAGTTTGAGCACAGTTTTTTGCCTCTGAGGATAATTGATCCACTGCATTCTCTTTGGACTGTCCATGCATATCCGTGCATTTGAGTAATTGCAGGAGGGTTGAGGAAAGCGGGAACCAAGCCGCCCCCCCCCTGGCTGCAAGATAGGACCACACCCTGGAGGCAAGGGCACACACAGAAGAGGCAGTCATTTAAAGAGAGCAGAGAAATGATCCCAGGCAACATGTCTTGTTGTGGTTCTGTGTGGCTCAGTTGGTAGAGCACGGCATTGGCAATGCTTAGGTTGTGGGTTCAATTCCCACTGGAACCACATGAAAAAAAAAAAAAAAATTACTGTATGTCACTTTGGATAAAAGTGTCTGCTAAATGGCATATATAATGTATTTGGACTGTGGGTAAATTTGAGCAGCCAGAGAAAACCTACAGAGACCACCTGCAAATGGTTTAATCCCAAACCCTAAATCAGTTAGGCACTGTGCCACCCCTCATTTGACTATTTACACACATATAGAGATAAAGTCTTTTTAGAAAGAAAACAAAACTGACAAACCCAATGCAAGTAGAGTTTATTACACTTCAAAGGGTTTATATTGATATGGAATTTGTGATTAAGGCAGAAGCTTCACTGTCATCATACCCAACACTCTTGCAAGCATGTGAGTCGTATCCACAGTCATATTAAAACTGTGTGAAAGCTTCCAAAGCGGCCCCGAGCATTCTAATTTTGTGAGCACCCGCATCTAACAGTGTATAGGGTGTGATCACACAGCATTTTTTTCTCAGAAAGAAAATGTGAGGAGCTTGCCTAACGCCCCCGTACCATTGAAAACAACGGGGAAAAGGGTGCTGACGCTTTGGAAAATGCTTTTGGTGTAATCCCAGCCTTACAACTGGAAACTGCCTAACCCAGCTAACTGGCTGAATTTGCCCTCATTTGAGCTAGTAAGCAAATGTTTGAAGCTTGCAAACAGCGATGCATAGGTTAAATAGATGGCTTGCTAATTTAGCTCATTTCTATCTCACGTTTGTTAATGTAGCCGTTCTTGTAAAAAAGTAATGAGCCATAAACTGGCTGTAATCTGCAGCATATAGGTTGAGAACTAAAGACCTGAAAGATGCCATCAATTACTTCCACAATACTGGCACACAGTTGTGCAGCACTCATCAAAGAAAAGGTAGTCAATTATGAGTTTGGGTTTTTTGGGGGAAGGGTTGCTGCTTGCTCTAATCTCTCTTATATGTCTGTTGGTAACAGTAATTATAATAATTATAATGATTATATAATGATTTTACTTGTAGAAGACATGATCGTTTGTCTCTTTTCATTTTCATTTTTGCCCACTGGGAATTGAAATGAAATGTTCAGAAATGTTAAACATATTACTGTAGCAAACTGCAGAGCCAGTTTTTTGTTGTAACCTTTAATCAGGGAAGGAGTTGGGGGTATTTTGCCGATGTTAAAGGCTAATTTGTCTATGTTACATGCATTGTGGCAGTTTTGTTGGTCCGAATTGTCAATCAATGTACAGAAAGGGCAGTCGATGGGTTATTGAATGACATTTTCTGGGTTTGGTTTATATATTTTTTTATCACTGTTGGGCCTATGGGCAATAATGCATTACTGCAAGTGGTATAATTATCTGACAGTTTTATAAAAGTCATACCAGCATTTGTTCTCCCCAAAGAACTGATAATATCAGATACAAATACTCCCTCTGTGCATTGGGAGTTGTTTAAGCTGATTTCCCCTGTAGAAAAAGTCAATATGACAGCACAGGATTTATGCAGCCAATAAATAAATAGCCCTGAATGAGAATTGCTGATTAATGTTCATAGCAGTGTTTCATTCTTGCCAGCAGGTTTGCTTACAGACGGCTTACTGGGAATGGGCACACAGTAAGCCTGAATTCCGTTGGAAGTTGTCTAATCACTTTTCTCGTTCTTTACGTCGCAAAATTATTTTGTTCGACGACGTGCACATTTTTGAGGTAAGTTTCTGAAGTCATGCTCGGAGTGAACAGTTTTCCCATATTGCAGGTTCAGCGCTTTCCTCAATTCAGCTGACGAGGTAAGGAGGGGGGCGCTCTAAAACAACCGAAAAGGGGCGAGGAAGGAATATTTTGAAGTGGGCCTTTCTTCATCTCCCCCGTTGACAAATAGCACAGCTTCCAAACATCAGTCACCTGTGATATCACTCATTACCACCTCAAGGCTGCGACTGTAAAGTTTCCCCTCTGTGATGTCATGCGAGTTTTTCCTCATGCTGCTGGAGTTGCCTGGTGTCAAAGAGGAGCAGCAGGTGAGGCGCCCTCCTGCATGCTAGCCCCTCATTAGCACGCTGTCGGCCCTGGTGGAAAGCCTTGTCGAGTCTGTCAGCAGTGACTTGCATTTTGAAAGCAGCAGTCTGGTAGGGGGGGTGGCGGGCAAAAAGGATGATTACTGCTCCGTTATTTGCGTCTCTCAAGGCACAGTTAACATAATTCTGTTTGTCTTGTGCACGCGTGTGGAAATGCATTCTGGGCACATTGTGTCAATGTCTGCAAAGCTGCCTCTGGCGTATGATTGTGGGAAGAGTGTGAACAGAATGGGGGCTCATAGTGGGACACGTGAATGCAGATTGCGTCGGAGGGAGCCGTAAACCACGCCATTATCTTCTCTCCGAGTGTGGAAATCAGGATACCTGATTAGCATATCTAATCAACCTCTCTACGAAGCAAAATGGGCATTAAGGGTCCTGTTAAGGGAGATCAAATGATAAACTATGCAATGTAAGGAGTACACGAGGAAAAACTGGTCAAATTCACTTTATATATTAAATCAGGGAATATTCGGCCTTGTAAATTCGTTTAGATGGGGAGTATTCTATATTGTATGCTATGACACAGTGATTTTATGCTCTTTAGGTGTACTGAAAATCAATTACACATCCTTGTAGAGCATTATTGCACATTATACACTGTATATTTACCAAATCCCATTATTTTATGCTGTGACTGTCAGTATCAACCTGAACCTGGACCAAGATTGCTAAAATGAAATAGATTTCAATGTCCCATGGTAATGATTTAAATGTTGTCTATAGATATATGGCATATACAGTATATACACTGTGTATATATATATATATGTATATGTATTTGTCTGTGTGTGTGTGTATATATATATATAGGCCATATATCTATATATTTGGCATATTCTATAGTGTATTATGAGGCAGTAACGTTATGCTCTTTAGATGTACTTAAAATGAATTACACTTTTCTATTAAACTTTTTGCGCAAAATAGCAGGTTAGGATATATTCAGCTAATTCTGGATCAGTGCTTTTGGAGCACTTTCTACCCAGAGCTAATGAACATATTCCCCACACTACCCTTGCTTTTGTTTTTTTCTGGGGGATACACACATTTCAGTTTGGTAGAGGACACATTTCAGGTTCTGTAAAATGCATAGTGTAAAATATAAAATCCCTCTTCAGGCATCTGAGGTCTAACCGATATCTTCTCCATGCCTCAGCCCAACTCCTCCTTTTAAAATGCTTCAAGCATAATGGATTGTTTTAACATCTTCACTGACAGTAGAGCATGCGGAATAATCATATTTCAAATAAAAGTAGACATTATCCTGTATATGGGAATACCTTTCTTGTACAATAAGTACATTTTTTTCCACAAAATGCATGATTCCAAAAAGTTCAGCAAAATCAATAAAATCAATAAAAACGATTTCAGCCACCACTGTGAAAAACAAAACAAAATGGATTGGATGTGATTTATTTGTTTATTTACTTATGTTGTCAGCTTTTAAAGATTAACAGAAAAGATTCCAGCATGAAGTGTCAGCAACAGAAAAGAAAGACTGTGACATATTCAGCTTTTCCCACAATCCTTCAGCACACATGTTCAGACTACTGCGCCAGCATTTTGACAAACTTGTGGTGCATCTGTTTGACTCAACGGATTCCTCAACCAACCCAGACGTCAGGGCTCTCTACACTCGGATCATCTCTCACACTGCAGTATCCATTCTCCGATGCGGGAGACATCCCATTTATCCTTGTCATTATGGCCCATGCCTTGTAAGACTTACAGTTCAGCAGAGCAAAACAAAATGCCAACCAATGAAATACACGGCAACTTACACAATTTGTATTTGTTTTTTAAGATCAGTATATTTCATTGTGAAAGTAGCAATGCCAAGTTGGACATGACATGCCTGCGGGACAAGGTGGGCCAGATGCCAGAAACCATTTTTACATGCAGAGAGCTACAGGCAACTGGCAAAATAAAGGAAACCCCAACATACAGTGCCTTAATAGTGCGTTGGAGCACCATGAGACACCAGAACAGCCTGAATGCACCTTGGCATAGATTCTGTAAGTGTCTGGAACTCTATTGTAAGGATGCAACACCATTCTTCCATGAAAAGTTCCATCATTTGGTGTTTTGTTGATGGTGGTGGAAAATGCTCTAATAATATATACGCCATTTCGCAGACGCTTTTATCCAAAGCGACTTACAGCAGTGAATGCATACATTTTTTCAGTATATGTGGCCCCAGTGGGGCCTCTCTCAGGCACCACTCCAGAACCTCCCATGTGTTCAACTGGGTTGAGAGCTGGTGACTGAGACGGCCATGGCATATGATTTACATTGTTTCATGCTCAACAAATTAGTCAGTGACCACTCGTGCCCTGTGGATGGGGTCATTGGCATCCTGGAAGAGGTCACTCCCAGAAATACTTCACCATAGGATAAAGGTGATCATTCAGAATGGCTTTGTATATATTGGTGTTTTCCTTGCCCTCTAAGGAGTTGAATGTACCTAAACCATGGCAGGAAAATGCACCCCATACCATAACAGGGCCGCCAGAATCCTTCACCATGGGAAACCAGCACTCGGACCTGTCTTTTATAGAACAAGAACAAGGTGAAAGATGACTCCTCTGACCATATAACCTTTTTTACTGCTCAGTAGACCACTGCCTGTGTTCCTTACACCACACATTTTTAGGTGTAATAAGGGGTTTATGCACTGCAACGCAACCCTGGTATCCCTCTCTGTGAAGTTCTTGATGGACTTTTCTTGATGAAACTGCCTGCTTATGCCCTAGATTGGTATTTGCAGTCAACGGATTCAGAGTTGCTTGTCTTTTTTGCCTTGCATTTCAAACCAATGCACGGACATCAAGGTCGAGAAGAATGCACTTTGAGCCACAGCTGCCCCTAGTTGATGTCCTCCCCTCAGACTTCCATGCCAACATCACCTTGTGAAACATCAGCAAGTTGAGCATCACTGAAGCTCCTGCCAAACTGCCCCAACAATCACCCCTCTTTCAAAGTCAGTGATCTCTTCTTCTAGCAATGGTAGCCAAAATAATGGGCAACTGAGCCTGCCCAGCATTTTTCTACTTGACCCTAAGCATGACAGGATGTTAATCAGTTAATTAACTCAGGAACCACACCTGCATGGAACCACCTGCTTTCATTATACTTTGTATCCCTCATTTACTCAGTTGTTTCCTTTGTTTTGGCAGGTACCTGTATATTTGTACATTCTCTGCTTTTGTGCCTGTGAATTTCCTTCTAAAATGTGTGGATATCCTCATCTCTTCCTCATCAAGACCATATTACCCTATACCCTTGAAAACACAGCGGAATGATTTATAGTAAATAGGAAACACATGCAGGTGCACATTCCCTGAGTTCGGTCTTGTAAGAGGAGACAACCTTGGCTTCTGCTTTGACTTCCATTTGAGACTCATCACAAAACTCTCAACTTTGAAACAAATCATTGATTTCTCCCAATAACGCAGGTTTTTGTGGTGGTGACCATGGCAACTGTGCTCTTGCAACACATTGTGATACTCCACTGCTAGTGAGAAATTCACAACATCAGATTTTTCAGAAGCTCAGCAGGCACAGAAACCATGTCAGAAATTCAAGAAGACTGAAGACAATGCTATTTTCTGTCATGTTATTTTTTGTTTTGCACCATGGAAGTTGTTTGATCAGTGATGCACCCTGAAAACAGGCCTGTAGGTTAAGCATTGTGTATATTCACTTATCCTATCCTAACATTATTGATAGGTACATAATTAGGAAGTCCCAATGTAATGATACTCTGTTTTAATTAGATGTTTGCACTTAGCACTGAAATCAATGAGGTACTCAGAAACAAAAATGTTAAAAAGGAACATGTCTAATTTGATCATTTCTGCACCATTTTGATTGCCTGAAAAGGACAAACAATTAGCCTTTTGTGTATATTTTGTGTAAATATTGTGCTAGATAAGTGTGGGATGAGGGCCCCCTTTTTATTTTCTTATTTTTTCCTCATCAAAGCCATATAATAGCCCAAAACAAAGTAAAGATGTTTGTCAATATGTGTCCTCTTTCAGAGCTTTTCTTTGTTTGTTTGGTTATACTATTTCTCTTACAGAGTGGAGTCCAGGAAAGTCAGAGCTGTCTGTGAGGTAGGTTGAGTGTTTGACCTGGGACTAGCGATTTTGTACTGCTTGAAGTGAAACAGGAATGGGAGGCCACCGAACAGCATTACTTGAAGAGTATAAAAACAAATATTGAGTCAATTTTCACTCATATCAATCATTATACATCAAAGTCTGAAATGCTTTTTGTCAATTTTCAGAAAGAACTTTCATGTTTTGGGGGTTTTTTTCACTTCAGATTTTGAAATGATTTGGTTTGAAAATTGACCTTTGTGTACAAGGCTGATACTGAAGGGGCTGATGCCGGATATGTACCGGGAAAACTTCATATGACCTTCAACTCCATCATTTAGATTGTGCGTCAAAGCCTGGATCAAAAACTACAGCGTGTATCCAATGTCTGTGCAACTGCAATTGAATGAAGTAAGAGTTTAACAAAGCTTCTTGTGAACACTTGCAGCCTGCCAGTTAAGGTGAATTAAAATCTTGCGCTGGGTATTATTTATGCGACAAACGTGACTGGGCCTAAATGATGCAGTCGAAAGAGGCGAAGCGAGGCCAATGTGTACTTTTACGCCCTCGCATTCCTGCGCAGAAATCACTGTGCACAACGTGCACCTGCCACATTTACCAAGTGCAATTAAAATCACATTTGGGCACTTTAGAGATTAAAGACAGCCATGGTGTCTGATCGTACTCCAGAACAGAGAAGGTATTTTCATACGAGTTGTGTTTAACCCTGTGGCTGTACTTCACGTGGTACGGCAGGCTACATAAAGACATTTCAAAAATGTTCTTCAACTAATAGCTTAAAAGGGTAAGATTAGTGGCACACAAACCCAGAAGGACAAAAGCAACATTACCCAATTTAATGGATGTGCAACAAAGTCTCTGTTAGATAATTACCTCATTATCTATCTATCAATCACTATTACATGTCTGGAAAATTACATAAATCCCAAAGCTTCCAAAATGCGAAGCATATTTCAAATACTCCATTATTTACCAACCCCAGCATTAAACATCATTGAAACCCATGATGGATGAAGACCAGACCACTGCTCAATCATGCTTAATGTTGCAGAGTTGAGGAGAACTCTCAATGGGACATCTGAAGGATGGCACTTAAAATAGAAGAAGAGAAAATGCAGGTGGCAGTCAGAAGGTTGCCATCTGTAATAAATGCAAATCAATGGTCACCGCTGTTCAGAAACATACATTATTTTGGTATGCGCTTGGAAAATAGTGGAAATAAAAAAGGAAACTTTCATTGGCTTCATGGACGTAATAAATCTACTGAACATTAGATATTAATAACTTGGATATCCTATTCTTTTATGAATCCAAATTGTAGGTATTTTCACTCCATCTTAAATCCTTATAGCTCGTAGGGATTTTTTTTTTTTTTTTTACATTTGTAAACTAGATTGTTCCATTGACAGGGAGGAACCTTTTTTTAATCCGCATTCTTGGAAAGGCCAAACGAAGTCACAATTCTCCGTTTCATGTGCGCTCACACACTCTCAGTTCTCCAAAGAAATCAAAACAATAAATAAATCAGAGAGTGTATAAATATACATATGTTCTTCACGCTCCATTGTGCTGAGAGGCCCGCGAGCGCAAAGCCGTTGAAATAAATAAATAAGCGCTATATAAAGAATATCAAGGCTCTACTCCAGCAGGGCTGCACATGTCTCGGTGAACGCTGTGCAGACACTCTTAGTGCGGCATGAATATTCTGGCGGAGCAACCGCGCACACACACGCTTCATTGTGATCTCTGGCCGGCTCGCTGTCTAACTGCCTTCGATGTAACACCCTGGAAAAAGAACAACAAAGGAAGCGTACGTGCACAGCTACAAGTACAAGGGATGGAAATGCCATTTTATTGAACGGGCGCGATGTTGCTTTAGTTCTGCCACAATCCACAAAAATGCAGCGTTCCTCTTAATCCCATTCTGCTGTGGGTGTGCAATGCGTCACCCCGGCCGTGCAAAAATAGCTGAAGGATCCAGCCTTTGTGTCATTGTTCGGAGGGATGTAGAAATGCAAATGTTTGATGTATTAACCTTAATTGATCAATTAATGCCTAATCGCGACGACGATGCTGCGCGTACATCAACCGAGTGGCCACATTAAAGGTAATCGCGCTCACGCGAAAAGTAGTTCACTCGCGAATACGACTGTAGCCGCTAACCAAAGATTCCACGGGACTGAATCTTCACTGTAACTCAGATTCTAGTTTGTCTGACGCCAGCTCTGGTGGGACTTTTTAACAGAGGGCAGTGACAGCTCTGTGAATAAAACAGACGTGATGAATGACACCCCGCGTCTTACTTATGCCTGCACATTGCACTTTCTCTTCCTGTGAGAGCGGAGCGCCGCTTTTGTCAACAACTTAGGCAATCTAAAACCTCAATTTTTGGCAATCAGTCCGTGAGGTGTGAGAGAAATAGGAGCAGCAACCCGAGAAAAGGACAAATCTGAAGCTCTAACTTTGCAAAGAATTCTCCCTGGGAAAAATGTTTCGCTTGTGGACTTGAGGCAGGCAAGCAAAGAGAAATAGCATAGGCTGAGACTTACGGTATGGAGAAATCTTTATAATGGGCATACGGTATACCCATGGGCGTAGTTTCCTATGCAACTGGTAGGGACGTGTCCCTATCACTTTTTTGAAAATGAGATTTTGACCCTACCGCTTTCACGTTAAGTCGTCAGCCAAAGGGAACAAAAACGACTAAAAACATGTCTCTAGGTGGACATGTCTCAACAAAGTTGCCAGTGTATCGTGCCTTATCTTGGAGCTAATCTGCTTGATTTCATAGTCAGCTAGGTAAAGTTGCCCATTGACAGCAATTAATCACTTGCCTTAGCTAATGAATGCATGCACTGCTCTATTTTAGTAGACCCAAATAGTGGTAAGATCAGCCTCGGATGAGGGGAGACAGACCAGCAGAGTTGAGGCGATTAGGTGATACAGAAAGTTAATAAAGTTAAAATAGCTGTATTCCTGAGTTTTCATTATACAGCCTAGAATAGCTTTCGTGGGAAAATAACGATGATAATTCAGTCAAAAATTGGGTTCCAGCAGTTCAGCTACTTGGACCCCTAAAACAAAATCTTCAATACTAGAGGTGCCACGAGTCACGCTAAATATAAAGAAAATGCAGGAAATTGCATTTAGTAAGCAAACTTATTTCTGTTGGGCACCACTAGACCCAGGCATAAAGTGTCCCTACCACTTCTGGCATTTAAACTACGTCCCTGAGCATTACCAACACTGCCATCAATGAATTTACTCCATTCTCTGTGTGTGCAGTGCGCTTGAGAAAGGGGCGTGTAACCATGAGTGCATTTGTGTTTCTCCACTCCTATATCAAAGACTATTCCCAATTTGTTTCTGGGGATCAAGCAATCTGGCACAGCGCTGATCGGAATGTTAATAAAAAGCCCTGGAGGGTGACGGTGTGTAATGAATACTGAGCACAACTACTCAGCATACTTACTGGGGCCCGGGCACAGTCACAGCACACAGCTCGGGACGCTATCCCAGCACCCGGGCACAGTCGAACTCATAGCTCGGGATACTCACCCAGCACCTGGGCAACCTTCCTGCAGCCAGGCACAGTCAAATACAGAGCTCAAGATACTCACCCAGTGCCTGTGCAACATCTTCCCAGGCACAGACACATTCACACACAGAGCTCAGAACACTCACTCCGCACCTCTGTGCAGTCAGATACAGTCAAGCACAAGCTCAGCATACACAGCAAGCAGCATTTTTTGCTGACGTTTTTTTATCGAGCAAGGCGATAAAATAAACATCACTGATTTCAGTAAAACAACAGAAATAGGGCACTACTGAATCTGATTTATATTTCCACGACTTTTCTGTGACATTTTAAGGGTAAGATTTCCCATGATTATTTTATGGCTACAGTAGTTAAAGACTTCTGTGAAACTAAGCTATTTTGAAGATGGAATCGTGGGGGGGGGGAATGCTTTTCGATTACTATAAAATATTTGGTGTCCATGCAGGCATACACTTGTAGATAATTTTGGCACTGTATACCAGTCACGGGTGACTTATAGTATTGAGCTTAATGTACAGTATAAGACAGCGAGCCAGCAAGTTTGTGAGTACATAAATGTTTAAGTACACAAAGGATTACTAGGTTTGATAGTAATGGACAGCGTGCTTGTGAGCTAACAAGAATGATGCACCCGTTTTGCTTGCTGTAAGAGGAGGAACTTCATTGCATCTTTGATATCTCTATCGCCATCCAGGATGTACAAGCAGTGGCCAAAAAGGAGGAAACACCAATATTATATCACTATCGGATCCTGCTCTGTGGAGTTCTCGACGGACCGTTCTTGATGGAACTGCCTGCTCACAGCCTATATTGAAATTTTCACTCAATTGATTTGGACTTGCTCGCCTGTTTAGTCTCGCACCTTAAACAAATGCACGGACATAACGATCCAGCAGTATGTGCTTCTGACCAGTTGCCCTTTATTGATGCTGTTCTTCCCTCAGAGTTCAATGCCGACATCACCTCTTAAGACACTGTTCCTCGTGAAATATCAGCATCAGCAAGTTGAGCCGTCTTCATCACTGAAGCTCCTGCCAAACGTACGCCCACCGATCACCCCTCTTTTCTCATATTCTAGCCACACTAGTCATAATGATAGTCAACCAGGCCTGCCCAGAAGCTCAAGACTGAGCATGCTGGGATGTTAATTACTGAATCAACTCAGGAACAACACCGGCGTGGAAGCCCCTGCTCTCAATATACTTTGTGTCCCTCACTTACCCAAAGGGTTTCCACCTTTTTGGCAACTACCTGTATACTGTATATCTTCATGGATGTTTAAGGACAGGGGAAACCAGTGAAATCATTACTGATGCTGATAAGGAGGTAGGGCGTTGCACCTACTAACCACAGGAGGTTAAATCAAGGAACTCACTGCAGTGCATGCTTTTTTATGAGTGTCTCCTTGCAGGCACATTGTTTCAATGCTACAGTCAGGTCCAGAATTATTAGCACCCTTGATGAAAATGAGCAAAAAAGGCTGTATAAAATAAACAATACAGGTTATGAGCTACATTGTATGCTCAAATAATTATATTATTTTAGGGCGTGGGATGGCGTAGCGGTCTAACACGGCACACTTTGGTGTGGCGTGCGCTGCCTGTCAGGGACGCAGTTCGAAACCCGCGTCTCTACCAGACCGGCCCTGGTCGTCAGCCCCGATCGGAGGCGGCATTTGTCTGTCCGCCTCCGGGGAGGAGGAGGTTGAGCCGGCATGAGTCCATCGAGGAGAAGGTAAAAGGCGTCCGTGGAAGAATTTCCATCAAGGAAGAGGCGGGAACAATCGGCCAGGAATGTGTCTCACTCCCGGAGGACGGGCGGCGGACTCGTGGGGGTGGGGAATTGAAATAAATAGAGGGTATAATTGGCAGCCTAATTGGGAGAAAAACGGGAAAAATTCGAAATAAATTTATTAAAAGAAAAATAATAATTATATTATTTTATATTAATACAAAAGTATTTTCAAATATTTGTGAATATTCTTTTTTAAAAAAGGTGTGTCACAATTTATGGCACCCCAAATAATTTTTAAATAAAATCCAACAAAAATTAATTAACATGTTGGGCCCTATTTTGGTGAATTAGGACGGTGTCAGTAACGCAGACGCAAAGCGAAGACGGTGGCGCTTTAGGGCGTGTCTAACGCAATTTTGGTAATTTCGTGATTTCAGAGGGGAAAAACAAGGCGCACATGAATTTGTTATTTTCATGATTTGAGTTTATATATTGAGACCTTACATTATTAAAATAATGTGTTTCATTTCACCATCTTTTTTTCCTTATTTGTAGGCTTTCCAACTTAAAAACAACGTTTATTTTCTTCTAACTTAATGTAATTGTTAAATGGAAAGCAATAAATTAAAAACTCACAACTGCAACTAGGCCTGTTTCATTTATGTTCGTCATGCAGTAGGCCTACATGCGTCACCCTGGAGTGTGCATCACAAACCACCTGGATATTAAATGGAGTGGACCCCCTTCCGATTCACATAAATGATACCGTGATCAGATGGTGCGTGCAACTGCACGTGTGTGCAGTCAATGGCACCCAAGACCCCAGGGAATCCACATTGCGTATAGGAATCCACATTGCGTATAAAAATCCTGTTTAGTTCTCTGCTGGCTGTCGGGTGTCCAATTATGTACTCAAATGGAATGTACTTTCACATAAGAAAAACGATGTGCATACAAACATATAATTATTTAACAGGTGTATCTTACTGAACGGTAGCATGGATGGCCTACTGGCTTCAGTCTCATGTCCATGCATTGAATAACCACAAGCTGTGGTGAAATCGTTTTTAGCTTAATTGATTACGCTTGCAAGTTACCCATGGATTGGACGATTTGCCTCAACATGGGGGGAAATTCACAATATTCACAAAACATTCTCATGTGATATCAGATAACCTTATGTTCATACTGTATGTGCGCATCAATAAAGTCACCAAATTGCACAGAGCGCCAGCGTTTGCGCTAAGAGGTGGTCTAGTTGGACGTTAACGCAAACTCATTATTTGACACCAAACTTGCATAGCGCCCGGCTGTTTTCATTGTCACACCCCCTATTGTGCTGCCCAACCCATAGTCGCGCAAACGCCTTCATTGCACAACCACGAAATTGCCAAACTCGGCGGAGACGGGAAATATTCTGTTTGCAACAGACGAAACTGGCAATTCGCCTGCGCTAGGGCATAATGCCGGCATGAAAATAGGGCTCGTTATCTTCTATAGTATTCTACATATTGGGGGGATCTTTGACCATTCCTCCATACAAATATTTCAAGATCCTTCAGATCCTTTGGTTTGTGTTGGTGTATTGCCCTGTTCAATTCAAACCATACATTTTTGATTGGGTTCAAGTCTGTAGACCAAGATGGCTATTGAAAAACAGTCATTTTGTGGTTAGTTAACCATTTCTTGGATGATTTTGAGATATGCTTGGGATAATTGTCTTGCTGAAAATCAATTTGTGGCAAGTTTCAGCTTCCTGGCTTCCAAGTCATGATTCCATTGACTTTAACAAGAGCCCCAGGACCAGTAGATGCAATTTTTTAAAAAAACATAAAATCAAAGGCCCACCATATTTCACTGTTTTCAATGCATATTTCATAAGCATCCTTCTTCTGACGCAAAAACCCACCACTGGCGTGTATGGCCAAAAAACTCAATTTGGTCTCATCCGACCATAACATCCAGTTCTAATCAAAGAACAACGTTGGAACTGGGTGTTATGGCCATGCACATAGTGGTGGGTTTTTGGGCCAATAGTCAAAGGTCCCCCCAGTATGTTCGCCGATAAAGCACTATAGAAGACAACATGTTATTGCATATTTAGTTTTGTTTGATTTTATTTAAGACAATTATTAGAGGTGCTAGTAATTGTGTCATCTTTTTTGAATAAATATGTTACTTGTTAAACAAAATATTTCTCTCAACAATTATATTAGTATAAAATAATATAAAAGATTTTTGAGCATACATTTCAGCTAAATTGTATTGTTTTTGGGGGTTTCCTTTTTTGTACTTTTTCCATCAAGTGTGCCAATAATTCTGGACCTGACTGTAGCATTAAAACGATGTGCCTGCAAGGAGACAAAAAAGCATGCACTGCAATGAGCGCTACAAACAGTAAATGGCACTATGCTCAAAAAAATACAATCAAATAAAATGAATGACAAGAAATGGCGCACGCATCCACTATTATCGAAGCAAAATATGTGGTCATTAGAAGGAAGCCAGAACAAAATCTTCTCTGATAATTGAATTGTAAATGTTGTGTAATATATATTCTCCCTTTCAATTTGATATTACTTTGATATTAGTGAACTGGTTTAATGTTCATACAGGATATGGCCTCCAAAATATTCACGATCATTGTAGCAACCATCCTGCCTGGTTGAAGTTGTAATCCCGAATGACAATAGAGGAAAGGAGTATAAAAGAGAAGGATATAAAACAGCCTCTTGACATGGCATTTACTACTAAACCTACGGGATTCTAATAAAGGCTGCGATTAATACTATGGAATGAAGGTTATGGTTAGGAAATGAGCAAGTGAAAGAGAAATGGATGAGGGAGGGAGTGAGTGAGTGAGTGAGAGAGAGAGAAACAACAACAGGGCATCCCTACTATGATTAAAGGTTACTATTTTGAGGATGTTCTGGTCCTCATCACACTTGAAGGGGTGAACAATTGTATGTTGAGAGAGAGGAGGAGGAATAGTAAAAACGGCAGAACGGAATAGGCCAGACTAGGAATCCGAAAGTCTGGGAAAAGCCAGGAGGGAAGCAGTAAAGAGACTCACTTGTGGACCCCTCACAGCCATACACCCAGGAACCCAAAGGAACCATAATGGTCATTTAGGGACACATTCGGTTCCTCCAGCTCTCTCAAGGAATATTGATATTCTTTGGGATGGGAGGTGGAGAGGGTCAGGAGACAGTGTGACCGTTCCTCCGCAAGCGCAGTGTGGTGTCCAGACATGGCGACACAGCCTAGCATAAACTCCAGTCTAGATCCCTCATGCAGCACACACTTTATCCCATCTCTGTCCCCGGAGTCACAGGAACATTATATTGCACTTCTCTCTTATAAATACTTAATTAGCTGACAGGACAGTACCAAAAACACGACGGAAATTGCAGAGATGCACATTTTCGTCTATGTATGGGAGGGAATGTGAGAGGATAAATGCGTATTTCACAAAATTGCATGTTCTACATGTGATTTCAATCCCTTCTCTCCATACTGTAGAACACAATTGTTCTAGTTATTTAGAAAGCCCATTCTATACACCATATGTCTGTACTGGAGTTATTATGAAAGACCTTGATAGGCAGTAAACTATGATCCTTTCCATACCTTTTTGAATACATTTTAAACCCGAGTCTGGATATTCATTATCAAAATTGGCCATGCATGCCAGTGTTTTTTACTTATATATATTTTTTTAAGATTGGTTAGATTGGTTTTTGAGACACTTTGGACATGGAATAAGTCTGCCCCCATGTGGTGCGAATGATGGGATGCTCCATTGCGCTGGAAATTCAAACATCCACGGCCTTTGAGAAGACATCGGGTACCCTACGGTGGACAGGACAGACAATTACAACTGATTCTACAATTATTATGCAGCCCTGAGCGGTGGAAAACGTACCCAGGGTTTTGGTGAGAGAATGGAAAGAGTGAGAGAACAGAACATGCTTGCTGGAGGGTAACACACCATTCACATCCATTATTTTTAAATGCACTTCTGGGGATACATGACCATCACATATGTGTGAGGCAGTCAGGGTTTACCTTTTTCTTTTTCTTTTTTTTTTACAGGAGCCAATGAAAATGAATGATGAATGCCAGCAGCAAGGCAAGGTTTGTGGTAAATTGACTCGGAACAACATTTTCAGACTTCCACCATCGGGTTGTTTTGAAAATGAAATGCAGAATTGATTCTCCGTTTATTCCGTCTGATGTTCAGCTGAGCTGAGGTTTTGATGAGGTGAGGAAAATAGCCTCAGGTACATTTGTGTACAGGCTTTTTTATAAATAATTTAATTATGCTTTAGTCGGGAATCTGTGCGTAATGTGGCAATTATAATGCCTCTGAAGTTGGTGAATTTTCAGTTCGGGGTTAAAAGCAGCATGCGTTTCAAAAGGAAATTAGGCTTCAACAAGTGGAAGGATGTAATGCTTCTTCTACTTCAAGCCTCGTGTTATTCCACTCTATGGATTAAACAAATCCAGGATTTGGCAGAATCTTGTTTTTATTACCCCCCAAGTATTTGGGTTCGGACAAATCCATACCTTTTGATGAACCGAACACAAATTCCATGTGAGCTTCCAAGTGACTGTTGTATTTGGCAGCCAAAAGGTCAGCCAAAGAAAGGCCCAGTACAGCAATGGGCAACAAATTACATCACAAAAAAGCCTTGAATGGCACTCTTCATTCAAAACCGCAATGACATCAAGAGTATGTGGTAAATATCACTTCATTATAAGAATCCTCACAATTTGAAGTCACTGCCAGGTTGTAAAAGCAAAAACATCACTCGGGTCCTGTGATTCTAAAAAGTCTTCATTCATACAGTAAAATTCTGTTTTGGCGAAACAGGGAGTTTTGCAATGGTTTAGTTACACAATACGCTATTGATGGCACAAGTTAAGTTCATGCCATGCAATCCACATTGCCTTCCCTATCACTGGTCAAAAGAGTGGCGAATAGACTTTGGAAAACAATGTCAGTATGGACACTTACTTTGTTTGACATGTTTTTTGACTTGGTTAATGATTGTGTTTTTGGAAAGTATTGGTTTCAGGATTCGGTTGAATCTTTAGTGCTGGTTTCGGTATTGAGCCAAACCCCAAAAATGTGGATTCAGTGCATGCCTAATTTAACAACAAGGATATTTCAGTTTCCTGTTCAATGAATGAGAACAAACCACAGGATATTTTTTTACTTTGAATAGGCACATCTGCAATGAACACAGGAAAAACGTACCCAATTTAAATTCCAACCCTCTCATTGGCATTGCTCAGTTATCGTTTGGATTCTCCCGGCCAATTCAAACCATTTTGCTCCAAACTATTTTGGGTTAGCAAGAGGAAGCAAAGCACATTGAACTATGTTCAAAGTTTTGAAGTCCTGATCAACCAGTCTCTCATCTCATCTCTATAAAAATGGCATTCACCTCTGAGAGAAGAGAGCGGACAATCACAAGCGGCAGACGGTGACAAACGGCCTGCTGGCAATCACGCCTCCCGTGACTTCATCTCCGAAAAACGAACCGGATCATTGATCTCCTGCCACTCTCAATCCCAGGTACGTTGAAAAAAAGAGGCTGAACATCCCCCGCCAAACTCCACCCCCCCTCCTCCCCAACCCTGAACGCCCGCCTCCTTCAACATTGTCTTTAAAGTGCAGTGAAATGCCGCCCTCAGAAACGCGGGCGGGACGCGAGGCTCATCTCTTAAGCACATTTCACGGCTCGTTACCCGCTCCTCATTTCGGGCGTGCGGCCCTCTCTTGGTCAGGTGCCACTCGCTAATGTGCTGGAAATGAGCCGTGAGCAGTACAGTCTTGAGTCAGTGCAGCTGATCCTCATTGGGAACCAAAATCGTGGCTCAGCATGCGACGGCCTCTGTAAAAAGCAGCAAACAGGAGGCGAGCTACACAGCAAGCAGCGATAGAGACGAGCAGGCGAGATGCAAATAGCTACGATTGCAACAACGGGCCCTTGACGGTCAGGCCATGTGTGAAGCTGCTAGCAGACGTTAACTCAAATGGGTAAGTGGACGGAACAAACCATAATCAAATCGTGCTTTTAGAGCTCGCTCAAATGGAACATCGGCGTTGCCTCAAAAAGGAAGGTAACTGGGGCGTCCCGGGTGGTGTAACGGTAAGAGCGCCCGACTGGGCCGCAAGCTCCCCACTGCAGCCACGGTTCGTTGCCCGCCTGTGTCAGCCCGGCCCTGGCCGGGAGTGCCGCTAGGGGGCGGCAATTTGGCTGTCCGCCCCAAAGGGAGGGGGAGGGAGAGCCGGCACGAGCTCGCCGAGGAGCGGTAAGGTGACCTGGTAAACCAGTGAGTCCAGTCTCAAAGGAGGCGGATCATTGCTTATTATTAGCTTGTCCCATTGGGGTGGGCGGTGAGTTCATGGGGGAGGGTAAATCGAAAGAAATGGAGGGTATAATTGGCCACCAAATTGGGAGAAAAAAATTAAAAGTTTTAGTAACTTTTTCAATAAAGTTGGAACTTGTAGCTACTATGAAAAACAATCTGTACAGAAGGGGGGCAGCTCAACAGAAATAAAGGTGCTGAAGTGTATGTAGTGCTACAGCAACAATCCTGCGCTTGACACGCATACTGTGCCTTGATCTTGTTTGATGGGCCTTAATTAGGTATCAGAGTAAGAAGACTGACAGCTTCAAACTTGTGCGGGAACTGCTGACCCAAGGTCTTCTGAACTTTATAGAGTGAAATGTGTCAAGAAAAACAAAGAAGTAGCTTGAGGGAGAAAGAGTCATGACAGTAGTCAAAATAAGTCTATGTGACGTTTCCATGTCAGCTTTGCAGAAGTGTGATCATAAATGACCCGCACTCAACGCTTTTACCTTAAGATGAGGCCAAAATGTTCAAACATTTCGGCGTATTGCCTTCATCATTGAAGCAATGTTACGCGCCGATGGCAGACTTGCATACCTAACTCTAAAGCGTTACCACAGGTGTATAAGCTAATTAGAGAGGAACTACCAATCAGTGCCTCTATTTTCAGGTGGGCTAAGAATGAGCACTTAATGGCAGGTGGAGAAATTTGTCTAAAATACAGAAGACTCCCTGCAAAATGGGGTAAGTTGGCAGGCATGCTTTTAGCCTCCTCTTAAATAAAAACACTGAGTGGGGATCGTCTATGATTTTACTAATTGAATTCCTTTGATCTACACACCTCTGTTTTTAACCCAAAGGGCTGAAATAAGAGCGCAATCCATTTTTACGAATTTTTAAAAACATTTCAATTTTAATTTAAAACATTAAAACAGTAGTAATAACTATCGACATATGCAACACAGAGAATTTGATGAAAATGAAAGGAGATAGACCTGAAACCGGTCTTTGTACACATGTAATTGTGTTGGAAGCCTGCCTTCCGCTGAGCTGTCACCTTCTGCACCTGTGCAGTCAAGCGCCCGTGGAGTCGATGACCTGCTGAGGGTCCAATGACGTCATCAGGAGGAAGAGGCGCTTGGAGAGCTCTGGACCAACCCTGCGTGTAGTTGAGGTCACGCCCTCACCGCGGCGAATCAGAACATCCGACAGGAGGGAGATTTTCTCACGCTCTGTTCTGCACAGCCTATACGCCTGCCCAGTCACACACAAAAATATCGATCAATTAGGAGGTATTACATGTACTATGTGAAGGACCTTTAACGTGAAGCGTACTTCTAACCTTAAGGTGGAAAAAACTGTTTGATCCGGCGACGATACTTTAATTAAGAGTCCACCCCATGCTTCGCTAATGCGGTGTGCCACATCTTGCTCACAATTGAGCAGAAGCAGCCAGGAGGCCGACAGGCAGCTAACTGCCACTCACACGAGAGGGCATCGATTTGTTTTAGACAGGCGCAGCAATCAAGCGTCTTAAGCAAGCTTGGCACCTGTCAACAAACATTAACAGGAGAAACCCTTACCGAAGACAGAAAAGTACACATGAGCAGGGGAATATTGTGACATACAGTGTGTCCTCTCCTAACAAACGTATTACTTATTTCTTAAACCAAGATAGATGTTTAAAACTGAGTGATGTGCACAAGCATAGTTTGCTTGCTAACCATTGAAAGCTTGATGCTAGTAATTGTAAGTTGTGTATGTCTGTGTAAAACAGGGGGGGTTTGATTGAGGTTTTTAAATTCCTATAAGGGATTAACAAAGTGAAATACCAAAGATTTTTTAAGATAAGTGGGGTCAGCAGAACAAGAGGCCACAGGTGGAAATTAGTTAAAGGCAAATTCCGCACAGATATTAGGAAGTTTTTCTTTTCAGAGAGTTGTCAATGCCTGGAACAGCTTGCCAGGTCAGGTAATAGAGGCAGAACACTTGGGCTATTCAAGTCCAGGCTAGATGCAGTACTAGATACTCTTTAGATTAGGACATGACGAGCCTAGATGGGCTGAATGACCCATTCTCATCATTATGTATTCTTATGTTCTTAAAAGTGCTGGACATGAATTGTGTATGAAATATTCTTTTTGTAAATGTATTATAGGAATATTTTTGTTGTTATAACGGAGATAATAATCAATAGGTGCAGACCAAACGGACACCACAACGATTGTGAGCATCAATATTTTTATCTCTTTCTTTTAATTTGTGACACTGAGCCAGCCTGCTACCTTGACTTACAAAGACAGTAGGCGCATTCACTCATCTTAAGATTGCAAACATCAAAAGCAGACATTTGTAAAGCGGTTGCCTGTTCGCGACAGAAAATTAACAAAACTATTCAATCTGTGAGCTGATATTATCGTTCCCCACTCACATTGTGGTTTCTGAATTGTAACTTTCCTCACCTGGCAGACCACCCAATTGTACTGAAGCCAAAATAGATAAGATGCCCTCTGCCAAAGTTCAAGAATAATGAGACAATGTGACAGGTCTACTAGAGATAGCAGTTGACACAATCCTGCTACTGCAAAACTAAAATTATGGATCTTTATGGATCTTTCGAGTGTTTATCTGAGGCTATTATTGGTTTAATCCTCGTCGTCTTGAGCTTATCTGAATTTCACTGCTTGCGTGTACCAACGTTTGTGTTTCTGTGGCTGTAGCAGCTTGTGTCTGTCTGTGTGTGGGCACGGCCAAGTGTGTGCATGCAGTCACCTGAGCCAGCAGCTGTGGAGAGGGGTAGGCGGCGAGGATGGCGCTGGCGATGTCGGGACTGACCCGATTGAGCTGCTGGATCTGTCTCTTCCAGACCTGGAGCAGACCCTTCCCTCCTCGATCCGCCTTGAACCCTCCCGCCCACTCGCTCTCCAGGCAGAAACCGAAGCCTGTGCTGTCTCGTTCCCTCCTGAGAAACAAGGCCCACAGGTATGTACCGGCACATCACAGAGTCCAGTCCAGCTAGCGGTGAGACGGTTTGAGGCTTTCAGCTACCTCATGCAAGTTCAACGACCTCATCAAAATGATTCAATCGATCAACTGCATTTATGTGGCACGATTCATACCACAAGTGCTGAACATTAAAAGTATTAAAACGAGGGTAATTAAAAAAGGAGAAACAAATTAAGAGTGGGACTAATGCAATTACAAATGATTAAAAATAAAAGGAGGTAAAAATAAATAGAAGGATTTGTTTTAAGTGTTAAATGTTTGGAATGTTTAACATTCTCTGCTGCCCACAGATCCTCTGGTAGGCTGTATTGCTATGAACTACGCTGCAAACTAGTCCACAGGAGCCAGCTGTAGTATTCCACCCCTAAGCAAAAACCCTTCGTACACATCTGGAACCCTGTCACTCACTTGAAAGGTGCCTCCGCCACTGCTTTGGTTGACATGGCGATATAATCCGAAAACTCCTTCCAAGAGGGCAGGAAGTGTACCTGAACCCCTGTGTGCAACTGCAGGTCCGCCAGGGCCTGGAGGGGAGGAAGGAATGAGCTGAGAGACAGCAGCGATAACAGACAGACCTGAAAAGTACTACTTTTGAAGATGGCTGCAGTTGCAATGCAGACAGCATCTCTTCGCCTGCTGAGGTGACAGTAAACAAAGCTGTGCGTGCGACAATGTAAAAGAAGGGGGAAAAAAAGGTCAAGTTTGACATGTTTTCCCTGTGGAATATAAATGACACGGGTTTCCAACACAGAGGGGACAGATGCTCTTTGTTACGGCAGCTGAGGAGAAACCTGCCTCCTCCACCTCCACCCGAGACACCTCCGGAAGCTGCTCTCCCGCCTCTTTCCTCTTCCTCCTTTTCCCCGCCCCCTGCTCCTCTCCCAGCACGGCCTTGCGGTGCTTCTTCTGGACCTGAGACTTCTGGGATCTGTAGGCAAAAGGTATTCATGCCATTCGTGAGATACAAATACCAAGAGCACTCTGACCTCTGTATAATTTACAACACAAAGCCCCAGATTTCCAAAAGGAGAAAAATGAAGACCTTTCTGACCTACAGTGCTGTTAGAAACAACTCTCACAAGGGGCAAAAATGGATGGAGTGGCGCACACGATAACCGCTGTAGCGATAACGCCAATAACATGTTAGGTTTTCTAGACTTTTATCCTTGTTTTTCCTACACTTTTGTCACCTGAAATACTTCTCTAGGTCAATGACAGCCAAGCTGGGGGTCTGGCCTGAACTGCGAGCGAGAAGTCGGCGTGTCCATGCAGTAGGGGTTGGGCCACAATCAATTCCATTGCCTCTCTGCACCTAGACATGTAAGGAAATGAGACAGTCAAGCTCCCAGGCCTATTCGGCTCAGAGAAGACATATTTGTAGTGAATCTATGCCATGTTACGCAATACAAACCAATCTGACTACATACAACAAAACTCAAAACTGCCCCTGAGGAAATCAGCAGTGGCCAAGCAAGTCTATGTTTAATTCATAGGGTCATGAGTTGTTTTTTCCCCCAGCCTAATTTCTCGACTTGCATTTTGCAAATTGTCCACCAGGCGTCTCAGTAGGTCCCAATTTTGGATTAACAGGTACTACGTTCTCCATCCTGTGATGATTACTTTGGATTATATACATTGATGGTGATCCTACACATTTACATCCTGTCCCTTAATAAAAAAACTGGTTACACTGAGAATAGAAACACTCTCCTGATATGTACGAGTCATATTAAGCCAGTGCAACAGCACTCGAAAGGATAACCTTGAGGAAGGAAATTGCACTAGAAGCACAAAACTGAGGATAAGAGTTTAAAGGGGCAGAAGTAGTCTCATACATGTACACGCACACAGGCACACATGCACTCTCACACACACACACGCACACGCACACACACACACTGCACCCTGCAACCAGTCAGTGGCACCAATTTACATTTAGCATCTGCGCATAATAATCTCATAATCTTTGAAAGTGTATTATGGTTCCTTTGTGATTCCCCTCATTAGGCACATAGATTTCTAAAAGCAATTTACATATTATACTGCTCTGCTCATTAGAACAGATGCACATATAGACAGCAGCACATCTATCTATTCTAACCAACTCAAAGACGCAGAAGGACACCATCTTCTTATCATCAAGTTTTGCAGACCAACCATACCAGTGCATGACTGAAAACCATGTCAACTTACAAGGCTGAGATGTCATGGCAAAATCTAACAAAACACACATTACATGATCTTAAATTATTTTATTATTATCCAGGATTTTTTTCCTGGCTAATCAGGAAATGTTTATTTTCAGACCATAGATATCTTGTGGACATGTGTATGTCATAAGCATACACATTAAGAAATGTTGCACTCTTTGACAGCTGATAGCAGGAGAGAATGTTCAGCAAATAAAGCCAAATAGCCAGAGATATTTAGCACCAGAAAATCTGCATTTCCTGAATAATCAGGAAAAATCACATCCCTGATTATTGTTGTTGTTGTTAAACAAAAGCACACATTAGTTGTAAAATTACAAAGCCCACCTGCCCCAAAATGCACACACATACATGATGCTTCATCAAAGCATAGAATATAACTCTTCAGCAAACATCTGGAGTTAAATTAACCGAGGAGATGAAACTGAAAGTAACATGGCCCTATTAATCTGCTATCAATTATTACAAGCTGAATGCTCCCCTGAGCTTATACCCCGGTTACTGCATACCTGACTGTAGCTGTGGACCATGGCGATTAGGTTCTCCACTGGCACATGGATCACTGTGTGGGATTCCGGAATGCACCGAGCGTCTCCTGTCTGCCAAGCGAACAGCAGTCAGATGTTAAACAAGCCAAAGGGGGGCTTTAAACCAAAAACACCAGAGGGGGTCGTGCCAAACGCGGGCACATCTGGGATGAGCATTTGAGTGAAGCATGGGACTCTTGTGCATGTGTTTACGTGCGTGGTAAATTGTGTGTGTGTGTGTGTGTGTGTGTCTGTGTGTGTAAATCTGCCTGTCAGGATTAGCTTGACTCACCTGTGTGGCTGGTGTCCTCCTAGCCCAGGTGATGCTGCAGGGCAGCACCTGACTCTCTATGGCACAGCTGCAGCCCAGGGCCTGAAGGGAAGTGAGGAGCGCGCCACCACCGTCCAGCTGCAGCAGAGCTGCACAAACACAGCCAATCAGCTCACACTCTATCATAGGGTATCACTCTATCACTATCATACTCACCATCTTAGCATGGGCTTTTAAGACAAGTACAATATATACAAAACATATACATATATGCATAATCTACAATAGAACCTCCGAGATACTAAAGTGTTGGGAATGGAGGGCATTCGGAAGGCAGAAATATTTGTACATTTTTTTACGTGACATGAAAATACACTCATTTTAAGAATTTTAATCCTTTACTTATTGGAATCCCATACAGACATCACTGCAGCCGTTTTTAAATAGGCTGTCTCGTTTTGTAGCTAAAAAAACCTTTTAAGTTTAAGTAAATAACTAATAATCAAACGAATGGTAATCATGGCATTATTATAATATTCATGAAGTGTTTACTGCGCCTGCTTTTCTTAACAATCGAGCTGCTGTTCAGTCGCACGGCATCTTTCGCAAACCGTTTGATTTTGTTCTTACCCTTCTTTGTGCCAAATGCTGTTGACTATTCCACACTGTATTCTTCAGCAATAGTGCCAAGACATACTGGTTGTCTAATTTACATATTAGTTCAATTTTTACATTTAAACAATGGAAAGTGTGGCTCATTATCATTTCATGTGTTTTGCATTAGTGATAACAAGGAGCTTGATCACAAACCACTTCCAGTTTAATACTTGTTTGTGCTGGCCAGTCAATCCATAAATGCTCAGAAAGTATAAAAGTCCTATCATCTTTGCTAAACGCTGCAGCATTTAATTACAAATGAGGTGAAACTTTATTTGATTGGATGACCCACTTCACCCCGAATTTCAACACCGTTATACTGCCTGTCTGGAGACACCTGCCTGGGTCCACCGACACCACCATGTGTTTGATGCACTCCTCTGGCCTCAGAGCCTTGACGGCGTCAGCGTGAGCCTTCTTCTCCATCTTTTGCCTCTCCAACTCCAGCCTGCGCGCCTCCTTGTCCACCTGCTGCCTCTCTCGAGCGCCCCTCTTCCTAAGCGCCTCCTCCCTCGCTGCCTCGATCTCTGCTGGACCCCGTTTGGCCGCTTTCTTCCTTGGAGGAGAGGCGCCCCCTTCTGTCCACGGGCAGGATTCCGCCGGACGCCAGTCAATGACCGGCGCCTTGGGGCCCTCTGACTTTTCTTCATCTGCCTCCAGGCCAAAGAGAAGAGGGGTGTTGGGGTGGGCTGCTGGGGCAGGGTTCGAGCTTGATTTAGGATGGGACAGGTGCACAGAGATGTCAGTGCAGCTGGCGGAGGTGTGCTGGGGCCGAACTGGGAACATGGCGGCGGTGGATGTGGCAGGACCGCCCATGCGCTGCTTCAGTCTCAATGCCAGGGGTACATAAACCTCCTCCTCCTCACTGTCACTGCTCACTGTAAAGACTTTCCCCTCTCTAACTGGCCCCACGGAAGAGGGCTCAGGGTTCGAGACTGGGGACAGTGGAGCCAGGGTCTCGGAGTCTGAGCTGTCAAGGACCACCAACTCAGCCGGCCGACTGCGTGTGGGCTGTAAGAAGTCGTAGACTGGTAAATCTGTGTCACTATGGTCATCGTCACTGGATTGGGCATCCAGCCTGCTGCCACCCATGCTGAATCTGTCCAAAATCCCCAACTTCAGGTTTCACTCACTGGGGTCTCTAATGTTGCAAGAGACAAATAACAGGAAATAGAAGAAAACGATAGAAACCTTGAATTACAGCATATAGTGCATCAATAATTCTGAATTGGTCTCTAGTTTACAGAGACAGTTGTTGCAATGTAGCATTTATCTGAAAACTGTTACTAATGGATTGTCTTGACTCGCTGTGACTAGCTATATGCAATGTGTGATCTGATGGTAATTAAACAGCGAGCAAACTATCTATCCTGCATAGCCCTTTAGATACATGGCTAATTAACTCTGATGCAGACACTAATGCACAACTATTTCAGCTAACCTAATATGAGCAAACCCTATTTAGCAAGCTTAAGAATGTGGCTAGCTCGACACATAGGTGCTTCCCTTAACGCTACAACTCACGTTAGCTCGCTAGCCTTAACATTTTTAGTAAGTTAGCTTGCTAGCCAGCTAAACTACTCGTAAATACATGTTGCATATACCTAGCTATAAACTATACAGCTACAAAGTTATCAGAATTGACTGCAAGAAGGATCGGTTTATGTAACCTTACTGAAAGACGACTTCACAACATTGGAACTACGTTGACTATTTTACCTGTGTAACTTGACTTGTAATGTAACGGTGGACAATGCAAGTTATCCTCACATCTTGGATTTCCCGGGTTTTCGTCAGATGGCTAGAAAAAAGACAATTCATTACTATAGAGTATGTATTATGTGTTGTATTTCCTGTTAAAATAAAAAGTTCCCCGTAACTCTTGTAAACTGGTTCCGGAATTGGATTTTTTTCTTGCAAAGATTCTTAGAAGCGGCATTCAATATTAAGTTGCGCACACATGTGTATCTTGCATTATATGCGATCTTTGGTATATTTGAAGTGATGACGACAATGTGAAGGGTCGAAGTTTACGTGCGATGTCAAGATGGCGGCGCTCATGTCCTTGCTTCTGAAATCCAGACCGGGTAATGATACAACTTGTTGGCTAGCTGTCTATTCATGTTGCACAGACATCAACAGTGTGTGTTCTTGTTATTGTAGTATGGCTATGTGATTTAAAAGAAATGCTTCGCCGCAATAGGTTTCAAACATGTGTGTCCTTTAGTTAATGCTAGTAACACACGGTAGCTAGCTAGCGAAGTATTACAGTACAGTATGCGCAAGATAGCATAATGTTAACTATTTTAGATAGATGCCAGAACTAGATATTTAGTAACGTTAGCTACAACTCTTATTAGCTGGATAGTGAACGGTGTCAGTGAAGTAAGCAAATGTGTAATGTTCGCTACATTTCATACAAGCACTATATTTGGCTATCCATTTCATTAGCAAACTACCCAGCCAACTTACTGACTGACTTACACAGCTCGCATCCCCAAGTTAGCTGGCTACTACTTGCAACTGCAAGGTTGCAAGCTAGATGGTTACGATCATGTTGGTTAAATACGCGTAGGTAGCTGATGTTCGCTACGTAGCTAACTAACTAGTCTCAGTGCTCACAATGCCATAGCTTTTGAACCTTTACCTCTAATCGAAGGCATGCTGCTGACCTGTCAGCCCTTCTCCGTGGTGTCCGGGAGGTATGCGTCGAAGAAGGCAGGAGGGAGCAGTAAGAATCACGGGGGGAAGAGTCCAGGCCGCAGATATGGTTTCAAGAAACAAGACGGTAAATCAACAATTTCCTCAAAATAAGTTATTGATTTTTAAAAATGGACTAGCCTTTTTCATTAACCTACAAATGTTGTACGTATAACGGCCCCCTGAGTTGGATGCCTGTGTTCCTGTGGTCACAAGCCTGCTAAAACACTCAATGTGTTCGTGCTTGTGTATTGATTCGTTTAGATTTTGTTTGTTTATACATTTTCCTGTCGTGTTTTTGTGGACAGTTGTTGGACACTTAAGGCAAAGCATCTGATGTTTTTGCTATGTCCCTGACAAATAAACAAATACATTTATTGAACAGGGACCGTGTACACCCACACCATTGCATCAAAATAAGCTATCAAGCTAAATTAAATCGGTGGTCCCTGGACATGCAAATATACAAAATTATTTGGAAATGAATGACTTTCAATAGTTTAAACACATGTAAACTTTTGTTACAAATTGTAAAATTGCATATTTAATTTCCACATCCTATTTATGTGACTATGTATGTATTTCCAGGAAATTTGTCCATGCTGGTAACATCCTAGCCACGCAGGGAGCTATGCGATGGCATCCAGGAGCACATGTAAGATATCGTTCTCCCTTCCTCTTTAATCGTAATGAGGCTGGCGCAGTGTATTTGCTGTCCCACTGTATTTAAACTGAAAATCTATATCTTTGTGCTTAAATAATCCAGGTGGGGATGGGAACAAACAACACCCTGTACGCCCTTGAAGATGGCATTGTCAGGTTCACTAAGGAAGTGTACGTACCACCTCCTCGCAGCACCACTGCAATCAAAGTGATCTGCGGCCTTCCTAGGGGTACAGTGCTGTATAAGACATTCATCAACGTCATCCCAAAGAAGCAGGAGGGGGCCTTCAAACTTGTGGGGATGTTGTGAGACTCTTTCCTCCCCACCATCTGCCCTGTGGTGCCAGCATATCTCTTCAAGAACAGGAGTCATTGGTCATTGGTCATTTTTGTTGTTGTTGTTGTTGTTGTTGTTGTTTTGTTGTTGTTGTTGTTTGTTTGTTTTTTGTTTTTTTTTGTTTTTCCTCCTTTCAGTTACACATCTTTTGTCATGGATCTTGTGTTTATGGAAAGTCTAGAGTCATTGGCTTATTTGATGTCAAGTTGAGTGGCATCATGTGTTTGTAAACATCACAAATGTTTGCAAGTAAAATGAAATGTTGTACAGAATTGATTCTGTCAGAATTGGTCATGTTTGTGCTGTTAGCATTTAGGTTTATAAAAGCAAATTTGGGTCATAAATTTATATTTTTTTTAAATTGGATTCGGAATAGGGATGCTAGTGATTAATCGGTGTTCGATTAATCGACATTATCAAATGATCAAGCATATATTGTACAGTGCCTATAGAAAGTCATCATACCCTTTTGAAACAGTCACTTTTTTTTGTCTTACAGCCTAAAATGAAAGTACATAAAATCCATCTTTTTCCAGCTTTATTTATACATTTTGCCTTACAACATTCATGTGGGGGAAAAAAAAAAAAAAAAAAGGGCAAAATTTCTGATAATTAATAAAAAATGAAAAACTAGAATAACAGGGTTGGAAAAGTGATCAGTCCCTTGATTTAATACTTTGTAGAGGCACCTTTTGCTTTAATTACAGCCATCAGTCTGTTTGGATATGTCTCTCTTTGTTTGGCAATATAACATAACATAACATAAGGGGAGACGAGAACAGGCCATTCAGCCCAGTTCCTACCACTAATCTGCTCACACTTAGTTTATCCAAAGGCTAGAGTGTCTAACACTGGATGAGCCTAGCCTTGAATATAGTGTCTCAGCCTCTACTACATGTCCAGGCAAGCTATTCCACGCATTGTCTGTGTGAAAAAATATTTCCTAGTTCCTGTGAAATTTACCCTTTGTGTTTCCATTTATGCCCCCTCGTTCTGCTAACCGAACTCAACTTGAATAATTTCCTAAAATTCACTTTGTTAATTCCTTTAATAAATTTAAAAGCCTCAATCAAATCTCCCCTAAGTCTCCTTTTACTAAGCTTGAATAGTCCATCCAGTTCAGATGTTCTGCACTCTTCAAGTCCATCCACAGATGTTCTATCGTATTTAGGTCAGGGCTCTGACTAGGCCACTCAAGGACATTCACCTTCCTGTCCTTTAGCCACTGCATTGTTTTTTTGGCGGTGTGTTTTGGGTCGTTGTCGTGCTGGAAGGTGAACCACCTGCCCATCTTCAGCTGTCTAGCAGAGGGCTGCAGGTTTTTCTCAAGAATTTGGGTGTACTTGGCAGCATCCATTTTTCCTTCAATCCTGACCAATTGCCCAGTCCCCGCTGAAGAGAAACACCCCCACAACATAATGCTGCCACCACCATGCTTCACTGTAGGTATGGTGTGTTTTGGGTGGTGTGCTGTGTTTGGTTTCCGCCAAACATAGCGCTTGGAGTTCAGTACAAAAAGTTAAATCTTGGTGTCATCTGACCATATAACCTTTTGCCACATGGCATCAGAATATTTTATGTGTTTCTTCGCATAACGTAAACAAAACTCAGTGTTACACTTTTTCAGAAGAGGCTTCTTTCTTGCCACCCTGCCATACAGGTCAGCTTTGTGTAAAGCTTGTGAGATTGTTGTCATGCACAGATCGCCCAATCTCTGCCATTAAGACTTGTAACTCCTTCAAGGTTGCCATTGGCCTCTTGGTAGCTTCCCTGATCAATCTTTTCCTGGCTCGGTCATCCAGTTTGGAGGGACGGCCCGATCTTGGCAAGGTGTGGGTGGTGCCATATGCCTTCCACTTCTTAATAATACTCTGAACGGTACTGATAGGTTAGATAGTTAAAGCCTTTGAAATCTTTTTATATCCTTCTCCTAACTTGTGCCTATCCACAACTTTATCCCGGAGTCCTTTTGAAGGCACCTTTCCAGCCATGGTGAATTATTTGCGTTGCCATGCACTACTAGGAGTGGAATCCTCAAGGAACAGCTGATTTTATTGTGAAATAATCAAAACCACTACAATTGATGTCAGGTGGAGGCCAATTAGCTTGGTGTGTGATCTGAAAGGTGATTGGTTATACCTGAGCAAGTTTATAATGGTTATTCTAAGGGACTGGTCACTTTTCTAACCCTGTTATTCTAGTTTTTCATTTTTTATTAATTATCAGAAATGTTGCCCTTTTTTCACTTGAATGTTGTAAGGCAAAATGTGTAAATAAAACTGGAAAAAGATGGATTTTATGTACTTTCATTTCAGGCTGTAAGACAAAAAAAGTGACAATTTGAAAAGGGTATGATGACTTTCTATAGGCACTGTATCACAGCACAGCAGAGTTATCCAATAGCACAAACTCTAGTGAGTGTAATAATACTGCTTTGAAACAACAGTTAAAACCCTGTTGATTTTATCAAATATATCTAGCAATATTTCACAAAAGAAACAATTTACGACAAAACATTTTTGTTATATTCTGTATATCCTAACGTTACCTCAGCCAACAATAGCGTGGTCTCTTGACTTCGCTAAGCATGCCTGACGTTACTTAGTCTCTCTGAGTTGTTCTTGCTGGTTTCACTTTTAACAGCTGCTCCCAGGGAATCGCACACCATCCACACGAGCATCTGGGAACTCAATTCCAAATTGTGTTAACTTTCTCCACCTCAGGGAAACAAATGAGACCTGTCTGAGTTATGCTAACAGTTGCTGAAGGATCTTATATTTTGCATCCAAAATGCACATCTAGTTAGGTGCTGAGCAAAGGCCAAATATAATGCATAAGACCATTATCGATGCTCCCCAAAACATAATTAGGAAGATTCCCTAGACTGGCAAAGTTGGCATGGCAGTATTTATGCATCCCCGGGACATCGGTTTTGTCGGTTTATGCTGTTAAAATAGGCCCATGTCTCAAAAGTTTGAATAAAACTTTGAGGAAAGAAAATAGCATTTTGTATTCCCTGTCATTAGCTACATTTTGCAGGTTTAAAAAAAAAAAAGATCAATCGATTAATTGTTTGTTAATGTGGGTGATGATCAATTAAGGACATTTCTTCAAATTAGCATCCCTAGATTTAATTTGAGAACTTGAATGAATTGGGAGTTCCATGAAACATTACAACATACTCAGCATTCTGTTTGGGTGACATCAAGGAAGTAATTGGCTTAAATAGCAAGTGTTTTGTCTTTTGAATCATTTTTATTCATACAATGGCTTTCTTTTGTATGTGCTGTGGTTTAATCCCCAAATCTTATTGCTTAATTGAGAGTAACAGACTGGTGAAGAGTGCTCCCCATGACACCTCGTTTCGAGGCCTGCGTTTCATTAAAAATATTCTGAAAAGCCTCAATGCTTGTCCGACCAGTGGTGTTGCCTTTCTGCCTCCTAAAGAGAGCTGAGGATTACACAAAAAAAAAGTTAAACTGTTAGTTGGATTTGGAAACGGCGCTGTAGGTTGGACCTCATTAGCGTCTCTGTCTGCTCTATCCGGCTTTGTTGTTTAAGTGTTTAATAAAAGGCTGTGGATATTATCTCATGCTGGGGTGCTTAGGATTGTTAAATGGCAGTTTACAAAGGTAACAGTCAATGCTGAGTCAACACATACTGAATATTTAGGAGCGATGCAGTCATTCACCAGGCATTTTATTCAGTGTCCTCCATTCTAAAAGGGGTCTCCTTATATTTTCTATTGTATTTAAAGAAGGGTCAGATGTTTGCATTTCTTTGTTTCTATGGTTTATGGTCATTTAATTGGAGTCACGATGGGATATTTCCCCACAAGCCTTCAAATCATTCATGGAGGTTTGAGAAATATGTTGACAATATAACTTTGCATTTGTATTTACAGAGATGTACATAATTGCCCAAATGTGTGCATGTAACAGTAGTAGCTTGGAAGCTTTGTAAGAAAATCTAAGTTAAAAGTTTCCAAATTTGATTACAAGCTCATCTACAGATACTAAGATGTTTACAGGATGTACTTTGTGGTCTATTTAGAATAATGGGTACTATGAGTGGTGTGCAGAGAGATGGAAGATCAGGACAGAATACCAAAAGACTGAAATGGAAGTTGAGTTACTGGGGTCAGAAACTGCAACTCTTCAGCCATCCACAAGGTGTCTCAAGATTCAACTGATGCTAAAAGTACAACCTCCAAACATTTTTTTATGGAACAGGATTTCTTCCAAATGCCTTGTATGACATTAACAGGAATGTGAAAAAATGAAATTCTTTTCTTCACGTAGCTATGCTTAGTTATTTGTGTTGCAGGGAGAGAAAAATGCCAGTGAGCCAGAATGGGAGACCCTTAAATGTATTTGATAATTCTTCAAGGCTCTGCATTATCTCTGTTCTAACTAAACAGAATGGTGAGGGTGAAAAGAACAGCCAAATCAGGATCCAAAATGTCAATATTTTTATTTACAGATTTTCATAGTGTGGCGTCAGTGTGAATAATACAGTACGTCATTTGTGCAAATTTGTGTCCTCCAACGTAATATTTACAGACACTGACAGAATTATCCCTGTGTGGAAACAAATTGTGGATAAGAAAGGCACACCCAGTTCATCTGCAAGAACAGGATATGCTAACAGGAAGTTCCCTCTGGTTCACTACCGCTCAACTGGCTTCCATCTCTGGGAATCAGGTGGAGAACCAGTCAAAGGTCAAGGCTCAGGAATGCAATATGGAATAAAATCATAAAAGAAAGTTGAAAAGTTCCCTCATTCAACTTGCTCTCAATCTTTAGCCACACAAACAACATAGATAATGTCATATACTGTACATCATCCACAGACAGTTTGCTGCTAAAATGGATTTTTCCCTTTTCTAGTGTTACACTTTGTACAATACATATCTCTTGCAGATCAATTCCAAGATCAATTCCCCACAGTGTCAAAATTATGTGATAAAGTAAAAAAATCTCATGTGCAAATACATTTTTTCAACGATTGAAAATCTCTCAAAGCAAGAACTGATTAAGACAAATGTATTGGCGTGCGTGGGGGAGAGTGTGTAACTGGAGTGCCTGGTACTTCTGTACTGGAGCTTGGCAAGCTGACGTGATTGAGCACATCTGTACTGTAATGAATATGTACTTTTCATTTACTGGGTGGGATATGTAAACGTGGCCGTGGTGAACTCTGGGGCAAGGGAGGATGATGGTGGGATGAACTGAAATGGAGGAGGGTAAGGGAGAGAAGCCAGCAGCAGGCTTAGTGGAGGTGGGGCTGGATACCGAAGATATTTAAAGTGAAATAACAGAATTGCTAAAAGTGCACTCGCCTCTAAGCTGCACATTCACAAGGAAAAGTGTCTTTGGTGAAAGCTGTGATGTTTATGCCGTTGTTGGAGTTTGACCCGAGTTAAAGAGTAATTCCACGAGAGCCGAAAACGGGAGCACGAGCTCTCTTTTCGGATTAATAATTTTTTAAGCAGGTTTCTACATTAACCGGCGTGCTCATGTCTCGAAACCGACCTAAGCTCTTAGTCATTCGTGTCGCCGTTTCGAGCGCAGCAGCAGCAGCCTCATTTAAAAAAAAATGTGAACCAGGGATTTCAAGTAACTGTGCCAAAGTTCAGAGCTAATGAATTTCACGATGAAATCATTGGGGGATTATTTGCCATTGACTTCAATGCACTGAAATCATTCCTATTATACACAACCTACTGCGCGCCTGACTTCTGCATTGCACTAGCAAAGGCTTTCCGTCCCATGCCTTTACAACCTTTGTCATTCCATGGTCACAAAAGGATACTTCTGTTGAGCGCGATCAAAAGGAAGCTCAACATTCTCCTGAAAAATGAACTGGTCTGTATAGATTTTTTTGCTTTGGTTTTAAATAGCCATTTCTCCCATTGTTAAAATTCAAAACAAAAAGTGTCTGAAAATGTTATTTTCTTCCACTTGGTCAGTGGCGGCAGCAGAAGGATCTCAGGTGATCGGGTCTGGCCCGGTAGACGGGTTCTGTTGGCTTCCTGTGTTGGGAGGCACCATGGGCTCTGTGCCAACGACTGGTGTCACAAGGTTATCTGTAGATCCAAAACTGATAGATGGGATCTCCACCGACTGACGAATGGATTCCTCATAAGTCGGAGGTGGCTGTAAGGTAAATAGAAAAAACAGCATTATATGGAGGAAGAAAAATACATTACTTTAACTTTATTTGTATAGAGCCTTAAAAAAGGACACATAGACACAAGTCAAATTATAGAATATAACATAAACAAATATGAGTATATATATATATATATATATATATAAATACAAATCATAACGATGCAGTATAATCAATGTAAGAATAAAACAAGGACACTCAAAACTTGGCTCAGGGCTAAAATACGAGGGGTAAAAAGATGAGTTTTTAACCTAAATTCAAGGGCAACTAGGCTTTTACAATCTCTAAGATCTTGTGGGAGTTCCATAGCTTACGTCAGGGATATTAAATTCCAAGCCTCAAGGGTCGCAGTGTCTGCAAGTATTTGCTCCACCCATGCACTACACCACCTGATTTCACTAATTTAGTTTACCTCATTGGTCCAGGAGGTGAGCTAATTAGCAAAATCGGGTGGTGTAGTGCACGGCTGGAACAGATACCGTGGCACTCAAGGCCTGGAACTGAATAGCCCTGGATTAGGTGCTGCAACACGAAAGGATTTCACCCATGGTGGACATTTTAGAAAGATAAAAAGCGGATGTTGGAAGATCTGAGCACCCAGTAGTCCAGCTATATAAGTGGGGGCAAGGCCATTAAAACCATATGGAGCCCAGATGAGTTCCACAAATACAGACACGCTTATGAGAACTTCAAAGCAAGGCAAGATAACAAAATGGATGAAAGTAGATAAACTGTGCGTTTTGTGTCCTTTTTTTCTGACCAGTGTATGAGATAGTTTGTTTTTCATCACTTCTGTGTTTGTTCTTATTGTCGTTATTTTAGTACATATTACGGTCGCTGTTATAGCTGTTCAGGCTTTCTTCAGCATTTTTCAAGACGAGGATTGTGCAACCCTCAGCATTTCACAAATCTGTTCCTGGCAATCCCCCAAACTCCATGTATGCTGGTTTTCATTCCAGCTCTTGATTCATCAGGTTTGACAGAGTTTCTCATTGAACACCTATCCTTAATTGACATCACATAAATATAGGCTGTTAGTTTTTTTTAACGCTGTGGTTTGCGGGAGATGTTTGTTCTCATAGAAGCCGAACAGTAAAAGTGCTTATTTCTATACATTTTAGCCCCTTCGTACAATTTCTTAACAGACCGCTATCCTCCCGAATTCATTCATTGATTAAGTGAAATGAGTTGTTCACTGGGGCCATGAACCAGTAATGAAAGAACTGAACAAAATGTATTGGCATCTGCACCATGCTTGTTTGTGGAGCAAATATTAACAACAAATGTTGAATTGACAGCTTTCTCTTGACACAAGCACACCTCCAACTGCACATTTATTTATATTTATAGTTTATATGTGGGGATGTGAAATACAGATCAGTATTCAGTTAACAGCTTAAATACAAGCTGAATAATTCAGAGCTGTGCTGGAGTGAAAATCAGCAGACATGGGCGTTCCCCCCCCATGACCAGGTTTGAGAAATACTGCAACTGTCTCAGCTCTGATTTTCTGAGACCGTTTTCTTAATAAAATCTGACCCACTGACATACTAGAGTTGTATAAGTCCCAGGGACAATTAAAATCTGGAGAAACTGGGTTTAAATTATTCATTATACTTATATGATGTGTTTAGCAAATTAGTGACTGAGAAGTGAAAAGTGTGGAAGGGGGAATTGTTTTTATTCACATATTTAGGACGTGTTCATGTGTACGCCCAGAATTTTTATGGAGCAAAGATCTTTCTACTAACTTTGAATTGGATGGCCTGTGTGGTCAACCAACTGTAGGTTGGGGAGAATGGGAATGCAGAAGGCAACTTCAATTCAAAGGGTTGTTTCTCTATTGAAATTCTGGGCTCAGCATACTGTGCGGGAAGCACTCCCCCCTTCATTGTAAGCATGAGGCCAATAGCCCCATAAATAGATTCTTTGAGTCATCCTGCTTGTTCATGGACATGGGTCACAGCGGGTGCTGCTCAGAGCCACTAATTTGTATTATATATATGGGTGCATTAATCAAAACATCTATGCCCAACATCAGAACACATAAAAACAAAGAGATTTTTGGTCGGATTAGTGAGCTACTGCGGTTCATGTTTAATAATGAATGAGAGTGACGTGCAACCATACTTCCTCGCACATCACACTGACAACACTTGAATTTGAGTGGCTTTTTTTGCAGTGGATTTCTTTTTGTACACGTGGAAAGGGGAAGGTATAGATGACCGTTAAAAAACACAACAGAGGCTATACCACTAAAGCTGACATCATCTGTTCCCAACCACAGCCACAAAATCTCATCGTGTTTACTTACATGATGGATCTGTTTGGTGAAACAGGCCAACCCAAAGTATATACTTCTAACTCTCTCACAAGGCTACACGGTTTCCTAACTAGTGCCTCTTATCTTTATATTGCTTGGAGGTCCCACAGGCAGTAGAATCTGCCCTGTCCGTCCCAGCGTTATAAAAATGCAGGATATGTACTAGCCAAATGAGGCTGTGTTTTACTTCCGTAATCCTCACAGACGGTACCTTGTTTCCACAGAGCAATTACCTACCATAAAACTCAAAACTGTCTGAGGAGGAGGTTTTGTGACCCACTAGACCAAGTCGTTAAAAAAATTTCTAGGAGATAAATAAATATGTAAAGAGGTACATTTTGCAGCAGCGTTTATCTCTTGAAACAAGCTTTTGGTAATTTCTGATACGCTTTCCTCATTATCTTGTTTGTTCAAGCGGCGTGCTTGATAAACCTCGGTGCAAAAAACATTTCACGAAACCAGGGAACGTTTCAGAAAAACAGTGCTCATGAAAGGCAGACCTAACCTTGATGTTTTTCCTTCTATTATGAGGTGAAGAGCACACAATTTTCCAGCTTTATTTACACCATGCCAAAAAATTGTCATGATTTGCATAATCCCTTCGTATTTATTGCAGTCTGACAAATGCAACAGCCCCCAAAACAGGATGTCAAGTAAGACTTTCAAGTAAGTAAGGATTACTGTTGCAAACACAGCTCGTAAAAAAAAAAGAGCATGCAAGGAAGTTTTGCAATCCTCCCAACGAGTGAGTGTTTTAAAATGACCAGTTTCAGCCAATAGAAATCCATTGGCTGTGCAGCTGCTCACCTCGGTTGGGTTGAGGCCGAATCGGTCGGCAATCATCATGTGGATCTGTCGCTGGCGGTCCTTCTTGCGCACACTCTCGTAGGAGGGCAGGCGAGGGAGAGGCGCTTCCAAGGAGGGAAGGTGATAGGTGCTGGGCTGCCCGATGACAAACAGCTGTCCTGGCTGCTGCAGACACACAGGAAAACAGCTGCACGTTGAGACGCAAGTCGGGTTCTCCCTACAGTTGAACTCTCCATGGCACAAGCCCTCTTTACCCTACCCAACCATCAAAATCCCATGCCAGTTGTAGCATTGCAATTAAAAACCACCTTTTTAGGCCTCGCGGGTGGTCTAGTGGTTACAACGTTTGACGCTGGCCGGGGTTCGATTCCACCGGCCACGCCAGAGTCGGCTCTGGCTGGGAGGGCCACCGGGGGCGGCAATTGGCTGTCTGCCCCAAGGAGTGGGGTGGGAAGCTGACAGGAAGTTTGCTGCGCACAGGAGTGGCTCTGTAGTACCGGAGTTACGGTCGACAGCCTGGCGAGTGCCGTCTCGGAGGAGACGATACTTCACCTTTGTCACTACCGGTCACAGGCCTACGTCAGCGAACTCATAGTACGAGGGTGGGATTGACATGAAAAATAGAGGGTGTAATTGGCTACTAAATTGGGAGAAAAATTGGATGAAATCAGAAACGAATTCTTTAAAAGAAACACCTTTTTACATTTTCTTCATACATATGCACATCTGAATGTGTGTGGGATTTGATTGAGGTTTTTCAATTAATTAAACACCATAACAAAGTGAACTACCAAAGATGTTCCAGGTTGAGTTCAGTTAGCAGAACAAGAGGGCACAGGTGGAAATTAGTTTAAGGTAAATACTCAACTGATATCGGGAAGTTGGTTTTTTTTTTTTTTTTACACAGAGGGTTGTCAATGCATGGAACATCTTGCCAGGTCATGTAGTAGAAGCAGATACTTGGTCCAGGCTGAATGCAGTACTGGATATGAACTAGACTGTGGGAAAATGACGAGCCTAGACGGGCCGAAAGGCCTGTTCTTGTCATCATGTATTCTTATGTAGCAACAGGGAGATCTTTAGCAGAGCAGTCCTAACAGTGATACTGGTCTCTAAGATGTTATCTACATTTATTAACTAGCTAGTTTGCTATCCAGTATCATGTTACAAATGTAGCTACAATTGTGCAACACTTTTCACTCCACCTCATAATTGCACCTGTATTCACCTGTCAAAAAAGAAGCTAGCTTTTTATCTTAAACCTTTTCCACTGTCACTGTCATAACTGTACACCTCGATGACATCTGAAGTGTATGCAGTGTAATTAATTTTGGATTTGTATTATTGTGGAAGAAGTGCATTGTTGAATTTTATTCCCTTTTATGACAACATTCTGCATACCACACTCATAACTGCACAAAAACAACATTTTCGTTCATTAGCCAGCCCACTTGATTTAATTTGCATCCAATTGTAGCAGTGCAGTATCAATCTAAATGTGTATGGAGTCTTTTAATGTGTCCGCATTAAGTGGCACCCACACAGCACTGAACTGGTGGTACAGAGACTAACAACATTTAGGAATCTCTGATTTAAATTGACTGTATATGAAAGTTTAACATTGACTCTGACTGACAGTTTTTATAAAGGAAGCTGACATGCTTGGACATATGGGGTCTGGCTGCTTGTTTACATTTCCTTTAGAACATTACATATAATTTGCATATCTGTTGAAGGATAGAAGAAAAATAAGAGCTCAGTGAGACTATAAATATGTATCCCTATCTCTGACCCAATAACTTGTATTGTATCGTTGTGCGTATGAAAGGGGGATTTCTCTCTGGGTTAAATCTGTTCTAAATGTGGTGTTGATCTATCCTGCATGATCTTCGAAGTTGGCTTTGGAGAAAGAAATTGAAGTGGCGGCCAGTCGTGCCTCTTCGACAAAAATTCTTGAGAAAATTATTTGTAAATAGAAATGTATATTTAAATAACTTGTGTGTGTAGGAGCCCAGACATTGTTTACGTCATCTCTACAATGGAACAGGAAAGACGTGCTTTCCTGCTTGCAGCAACTGTGCACAACTACAGCTTACAAGCTTACACCTACAAGTTGCCTCACAGCCCGATTAAATATCCTAATCCTCTGATTCATTTTTGACAATAGACCATTATTAATTATCTGACTCTTTTTCAAATAAATTGAACTTTAGAACCCCCAAAACAAAATATTGAATTGTGATGGCAGTTTCTCCAAGGAGACGGGTATTATTGGAAGAACTTACCGGAGCATGGATGTTGTCATAGGCCGCCTCTAAGCTCTGGTCATTATAGGATCCCACTAATATCTGCCTACTGCTGTAGTACTGGGGTGGTGCTTCCTGGAGAAAGTGAAAATCATATCCTCAGTGTTAGTGTAAATTCCTGCTTTTGTTTAATGTTGAAGTCACCAGCCTTAATGGACACATCCCTCAGTTAGGGATGTCATGTAGCTACTGGATCTGAGGAAGTGCTGCAACATTCAAATTCTTAGCCTTATAATTTGCAAGTGCATACAGTGTGGACCAGTAAAAGACTGGCTATTCAATGTTCATCTACCTATGGCTATTACATGTTAAATATAAATGTTACATTTCAATCAACACCCTGCCTCTTTCCCAAATAAAAAGGAGGGGGAGGGAAGACTTGGCATGCTTATTATGTGCAAGTTTAAAACTGGAAATACCCCCCTTGAAAAACAGTGCAGTGGTTCTAAATGAAAGTCTTTGTGTTGAGGGATAATGCAGTCTTCCTTTGGCTTTTTACAGGGATCCTGGCAACAAATTACAGGATGGCCTATTGTGTTTCTCTCTGCCCATTTTAACTGCAGGCAGGTACTGCAGCTTTTAACCAGTGGGTTCCAGCAGTACCCTGCACAGTTAACTACCACCACACAAACACTGTTCTGTTACCCGATACACTCAGCCGGGGGAAATGCTGTAAGACTTCCAAGCACTGTCACTACTTCTGCACGTTATTAAGAAGTGTAAGCCAAACCACCGTTTCATCAAAAAGGAAAGAAGGCAAAAGACAAAGACAGAGACAAACAGCTAGTGCCTGGGATGGTGACGTAATAACTCTGACACATTTTGACCTCTGCGACCCGCCCCCCAGCATGTGACACAGAGGCACCAAAGAAAAGCAAGTGTCAAAGGTCACTCTCCCCTCCCTGGTTAGTACTTTGGGAAAAGTGACGTCCTTTTGCTTTTCTTTTAACTAATTCAGTCAATGTTAAAAAGCACAGCCGTGTAAAATCAGAATTGAAATCGTAGAAGACCCCCTTGGCAGTCTGCATTTTTCAGCGCTCACATAAAGAATGTATTGTCTTCTTCACACCCACTCCAGGAGTGTTTTAGTACGATTCGTGCAAAAAAGCAAGAGGTGTGTGGAAGCTCAATGCAGAAACCTATAAATAAAGATGAGTTTGGAAAGTTGGTAACTCCAAGGTGCTCACCTCATTCTGGCTAGCTTTCAGATCTGTGTCCTAATAATAATAAGAAATGTCTATATCCTTAATCCTCCACCAAATAAGTACTGGATATAATCTGGATATAAACTGGAGTGTGGATATAATCTTCACATTTTATGTCATATATATATACATGTATATATATATAATGGTCATGTTTCATCAAAGCATCCAATAAAAAATCTTTAAAAAAGAAAATATTCCTCAACAAATACGTACAATTACTCATTCTCACAAACAGTGTATTGAAATTAATAATTCCAGGGAAATTATTAGACTAGCAGATTCCTCCGATGCTGTTAATGTGAAGCACAGACAGACAAGTGGTGACAAAGGTGAAAAAGTTTAAAGCTTAAAAGTTTAAATATTTACTGCATTATGCACCTGGCTCACTGCAATGAAGACAATGGGCTCTAGTATGCCCAGAAAACAATCCACACATTTTGTGATTCTCACATCAGAACTGTATCTTAAACATCAAGATGTACATTCCAGAATAAGATGAGATGGGTAATTTGTATAATCTGACCTCACACGGTCTTGTTCATCTTGAATTGATTTCATGTAACAATCCGTTCACCGATACGGTACCCTATTGGCTCCAAAGGTGACAAACTGCTACGGTATGCTTTCAGAGTGGAAAATCCAACAATGCCAGAATTTGGGTAAAGGCCATGTGATACAAAGTGTATCACATAGCCTTTGTTATACAAGGACCTGCCACCGAGTGATATGAAACACCTCCACAAATTCTGTCAGGTCTGTGCATAGCTGCCAATTGCAATTTTACACTTTCATCTCCCCAAATAGATAACAAATAATGACATGTCACTATGTTTTTGTTACAGGTTTTACACATTTTTCCCCCCACACAAACAACTATTCTTCTTATATCCACACAAACAAATGTGTTGTTTGTTTCCAACAGCAACAGGCCCACAATCCTTTGTGCAAACAGTTCATTGGGGGGGTGCACTTCCCAGACAGCATCAAATTACATGAGCCAGCCTGGCCAAGGCTCTGGACCACAACAGCCAAATACTCCATGATTAATTGCTCTATGGTGTGGTTTTGGTTTCACATATGCCAGATAACACAAATGAATCTGTCAATCATTATCTCATGCACATTAAATACATACAGTGCCCCTTTAAAGTCTACACCCCATCTAAAAAATGTCACCTTTTGCTGCCTTGCAGCCTGAAATCAAAATGTCCCTAGAATTGAATACCCTACAACTTCCAAGTGAAAAGATCAAAATGTCTTACCTTTAATTAAAAATATAAATAGACTAGAATAACTTGGATTGATAAGTCTGCACCCTGCTTATCATACCAATTGTAAACTAGCTCATGGGTAACCAATCACCTTCCAGATCACACACCAAGCTAATTGGCTAATAACCTGTGTTCAATTGTAGTGATTCTGATTACTTCAGAATAAAATCAGCTGTTCCTAGAGTATTCCACTGCTGGGTAGTGTATTTCAAAGTAAAGAATCCACTATGAGCAACAAGGAGCTTTCAACTGAACTCCGGGATAAAGTTGTGGAAAGGCACATATAGAAAGATTTCAAGGGCCTTAAATATACCTTAGAGCACGGTTAACACCATAATTAAGAAGTGGAAGGTGCATGGCACCACCAGGACCTTGCCTAGATCAGCTGGTTGACCGAGCAAGAAGGAGACTGATCAGAGAGGCCACCAAGACGCCAATGGCAACTATGAAGGAGCTACAGGACTTTATGGCAAAGAGTGGTCAATGTGTGCATGTGTCAGCAATGTAAAGCTATTCACAATTCTGTATGGTAGGGTGGCAAGAAGGAAGCCACTACTCCAAAAAAGTCAAAATTCAGTCCCGTTTGGGGTCTGCAAAATAACACCAAAGATTCTGAAGCCATGTGGCAAAAAGTGTTGTGGTCAGATTAAACCAAGATATACATTTTTGGCAAAACGTTATAAAACCCAATATAGCATGTCACCTGAAAGAACACCATCCCTACTGTAAAGCATGGTGGTGCAGCATTCTGTTATGGGGGTGTTTCTTGTCAGCAGGGACTGGGGCACTTGTCAATATAGAAGGGAATATGGATGGAGCAAAATACTGAATAATTCTTCAGAAAAACCTGCTGCCCTCTGCAAGAAAATTGAAATTGGGAAGGAGGTTTACCTTTCAGCATGAAAATGACACACAGCTAAAGCAACAGTGGAGTGGCTAAAAAACAAAAAGGTTTATGTCCTTGAGTGGCCTAGCCAGAGCCCTGACCTAAATCCTATTGAAAGCCTATGGAATGACTTGAAGAGCGCAGTCCATCGACAGTCTCCATGCAATCTGGCTCAACTTGAACAGTTCTGTAAGGAAGAATGGGTAAACGTTGCCCAATCTAGGTGTGCAAAGCTGGTAAAGACATATCCAAACAGACTCATGGCTGTAATTCAAGCAAAGAGTGCTTCTACCAAGTACTAACTCAGCGGGGTGTAGCCTTTTTCTATTTTTAATTAATGTTCCGAAATTTTAAAGAAAAAAAAATTCCACTTGGAACTTGTAGGGTAAAATGTGTAAATAAAGGTGGAAAAAGTATGATTTCATATGTTTTAATTTCAGGCTGTAAGGCAACAAAAGGTGGCATTTTTTAGATGGGGTGTAGACTTTCAAGGGGCACTGTGAAGGCAGCTTTAAAGTACCTCTCTGCAATACTATGATGAGCAGCAGGACACAGTGGTCAGACTGTTAGAGAACAGTCATTGAAATCCCATCCTGCTCAATCTAGACTATTTATTTTTCCAACAGCCAAACATAGCAACCGAGGTGTTAGTGTTTCCTCTTTGGAAGGAAGGCGATCCCTACACTTCCTGCCACACACTTCCTGCTTTTCCACGTCGATGAGCTTACGCCAAACCACAGAAAACGCATGTGCTTCACTTAACTTAATACTTCATACCTCTAAAACTACAAAATATTCTACTCTGAAATGTCCTTTGATTTTTATCTTACATTAAGAGAAAATCATACTTTTAAAAAATGAACAAGATCAAAAATGTAATTAAGCAATATTTATATTAATATTTCTCAAACATTAAAAATCAATATACATAAATTATCAATACATGTAAAATTCCAAACACGCTTGTGCACATAAGGATTTTTAACATGACACAACAATGGTGTCTGCATCAGATCAAGATTAAAAATGATCCAGTCTTAACTTTATTTGAAACGTGATTAAGGCACAAGTGTATCTGTTGTCATCTTAACTGGAGATAAGGTGTGCCTACTCAAGAAAATAGATTGGCAAGCCAATTTTAAGACTATGTCATCTTGAAAGACCTTTGTCTGTATTAGAAAGTGAGAATCTGAGCATATGGAAGGCAAGGACTGATTTAAATCAGTCTTGTGGGAGCCTGCTGTCAGACACATGAAGCTATTTTTTGTTGTTTTTCATTGACAGCACAGGAGGTCAACACTGATACTAATAACTTATTGACACCAGCAGCCATTGGAACTGTGTATCCAATAACCGTTCAAAGTTTGCCAAAGTTGCCCCAAAGTCTGAGGGATACTACAATATTAATATTGATCAATTCTCCTTTTCTGCAGGACATTTTATGATGCTCTCTCAGGTCTGTACAAACATATTTACATACTTAACTTTAGTTTGATTTTTTAAATACTTTAAATATACTTTCTTAAACATAGTTTTTAAATACACTTGCCTTTAAGCGCTTGAAAAATCCTGAGAGCTCCGTAATGTAATCCTTTTATGATTTATATCTATACAATGCAAACTAATGGGTGAATAATCCCTTGCATATTCAGTTGCTATTCTGTATCTTTCAACTGAATGTCATTCAATTTGTTTTCATCTTAAGTAATATTCAGCTACCTTTTATCTTACAGCTTCATTACAGGTATATTGGACATCAATTCTGATTTCAATCAATTCTGTTGCACATTGCGAGGCACTTGATACCAACATTAAAACTTAATTGTTGGTATAAACCCAAAAATCTGATTGAATGTTCGTTTTGAACATTACCGTTCATTTGCATGGTATTTTAACCATATCAGGGCTACCCATCATTTTGATTTTACTACGGTTTTACAACTCCACTTGATTTCCTGTATTTCTGGGTATATTACACCAAACTTTAAAAGGGTCTTACAGAGTACTGATGCGATTCCTGATAAGACCGCACTTTGCAGCAGAGCGGGTCCTTCCGATACAGAATAGTCAGCAGCACTAGGATCACCACAAAAAACACCAGGCAGGAGACTAGATGGGGGTGAAAAGAAGGAGAGGAAACGTTACTCACAGGAAAATATGTGTTTAACATTGTAGGCTATATCCCCAGTTTCCTTAATATCACTACATCCAGTCCAGAAACAATTATGAAAAGTGCTCGGAGTAACGTATATGAATTACATTGGTAGCTCTAACATTCTTTTAGTAGAGATGACGTCAACAATGATTTAACTTCTAAACGTATATCTTATGATGTAATTTTAATCAGTTGTACCTTATTGCCACGTGCATTTTAATGAACTGAATTAAATTTTAATTACAAATAGTTGTGTTAATACAAATAAATAGGCAGATACCTAGCTAACAGTAGGCATAGCTGCTGTAGTTTTAACAAAATTATGTTTGTTAGCCAGCTAAATTAGCCAATCAATCGGGTGAATGTGTTATGTGAAACTTGCTGATACTGTATATTTCTGATACACTATAGAACGTTAGTCGAAGCAAGCTAGATTTACATTTTCTGCGGGTATCCTGCTCCCGAATGAGCGGGTTAACCAATTGCTGCCCAGTTCAGTAGATATAACAGTATAATACTTCGTTGAAATGATTCAGTTTCTTCTGTTTCTGACAGGCCGCGTTGACAATTTTAAGCAATTGAAAATAAACTGTTAGTTATTTCGGCGAGGTAGCTAGTAACATCAATATACTTTGCTAACGTTCGCGTTAGTTTCAGCAGCCGACAGGAATTGATAACGAAAGCTTTAAAACGTTACTTACTTGAAGCCACAATGACCGTGAGCTGATCTGGTGTCAAATGTGAAGACGAGAGTGTTGCAGGAGTGGTTGATGTGGACATCTCTATCAAATAATTTACCGAGCACTGTAGGTTTTCTTAGCCAGTGTGCCAGCAGAGGAAATCCAGCTCGCACAACTTTTAGGAGTGCTGACCAAAAGGGTTTGTCATCGCCTCTGTTGCATCTTATTAAGGAGCACGAAACCAAGATAGCCAACTGAACAGATGAGTAGAACTTAAGCAACTAATCTGCATCTGAGGGTGATTCCGCGATGTCGCTCTCTTTCCCCCACTGGACTGCTCTGTCACAGTCACGACACAACAACAATCAATTTATCAATGACAAACCTCGCACGTCTGAATCCCTGGCAGGGCATTCCGGCCACACGCGTGGCTGTAAAAGAGCGCTAGCTTAACTTCAGTTACTTTTACAAATGACTTTCCTCGCAGCTGAAGGTTGCATGCCAGGTAGTTTCATCAGCTGAAGGAAATTCACATTGTATCCGCTATACGATAGACTAGCTACTTTAATCTTTGTTATAAAAAAAATACTTGTCAAACTCTAAACACTATGGCGATAATCAATTGTTGTCAACTCTATTCGTTAAATTAGTTCTGCATGCCTGGTTTGTCAGTGGTGAACAGTGGTCTAATATTTGCTAATATAAAACGTCTCCAAACTCCTATCAAACAATTGAACAATATTTTCGTTCTGATTTTGTAGCTTGTTCTGCTGCCTATGTGGCGAAACACTCCTCGTTTCGGACATTGCACTGACTACGCCGAGTAAATAATTGGTTACCTTGGAAATGGATTGAAGAAGGATGTGCCACTACAGCCTCTGTTGGGAGTGTGCTGAACTGCAGTCTGTGAAGTTGAGGCATTGCACAATAGTGTGATTGTTTTGATATATTGAGCATCATTTTCTTATAGTCTATAGATTCTTCTTTCCAGTAACAAAGATCCAAGATTCTATGCTTAATAGACATCTCACTGCCAGACCTGGGATACATATTGTTATAAAAGGTATTTGTGAATATAATATATATACATATAAGAAAGTAAGTATTATTTAAAAAAATACAATTTCTTACTAACTGAAAATATTTGAATACTGATCCCAGCAACTTAAAAAAAAACCGATTTGAATATAAATTCCAGAAAGTAACTTTTTAAAAACTATTTGAATGCAAATTATAAAAATATTTATATAGTAGTTGTAATACATTTGTCAAATATAAACTGGATTTATCTTAATTATTATCCTGAATTAAAAGGATGTTTAAACATTTTTTTTAGCCCCCATTGATAGCATCAGATGGTTTCAGTTGGCAAGGTAAACATTGCCTCATTGCTTTGGTGCCTGTGATTGCATAGACATGTTTTCCTGGGATGTCACTAAAGCTGCACAGTCCTCTGACACAAGAAGCCATAGTGGCTTCATTGACGGTTTGCAGAGTGAAAAGGAGTCAGCTGGCTTCACACAATTTTGAGGATGGTGCGAGTAATCCCCCAACAGAGGATGCTGCTGTGTTAGGACAGGCCTACAGTTGCGATTGGGCATTCCAAGTTGGTGAGAAAAGGGACTTCCATGCATCAGATGGTTAAAAAAAAAACACAACTTTTTAGGTCAGTAAACATTGCTTCAATGAGCCATGGAATGCATGATGTATGAGATTCTAAGGTCCAAATGCTTGAGATTCAAGCATGTGTAACCTGACATGTCAGGACATGGTTAGGGGGGCACCCCTATGAACATATTTTAAATTAGGTGGCACCCATATTAACTTATTTTACATTTGGTGACATGGGCTGTATTCACAATGATTTAAAAAAGCATGGGTCTTGTCAATTAGTCCCAAATGCCCATTTATTTCATACGCTTCTGATGTATAATCTGGAATAGTATCCTAATGTATTGGTGATTTTGTGATAACATTATTTTTCTTTACATCATAAAATTGTCCAGCAATTCCTTTTATCCAGATATGCTTGTATGCAAGCTACTCTTTGTCCTCCATGCCAGAATTCAAGGTAGGCCTACATTTACAAGGTAAAGATCCAATCACCTGTTCTGCGAGAAAGCGCTGATGTTTGTTTTGAGTGGAGGTTGATATACAAATAATGTACGGTTTTACCGCTAAAGGGTAGCCTATATTTAATTGTTTTACTGAATTTAATTCTGTTTTGTCTTTTAAATTGTTACATAGATCATGCATAGCCTTGTGTAGCCGAAGTGGTGTGGAATGTGTTGTCACTGGAATTATCTCCAGGATACATATTGTGATAGTGTAAAGAGAAATGTGGCATAGGTATGCATCTTTCACTAATGATAGATTTGGCAAAGGCAGATCCAAAAACACATATAAACTATAGTGTAAAGACAGCCAAAGACTGGCTAGTTAGTTCTCAAGATCATTGTTTTGCTTAACACCTGCGTGCATTAATAATTACAAAATATATTTTGAATATGCATGAATATTATTTCAACATTCATTATTCAAATTTATTTTGAGATTTTGTTCCATCTCAATGCATGTCCAGTAAGTTCCCAGATGTACTACAATCTGATTACAATTTACAGGCACTGTTCTCAATTGACTTTGTCTTCATTTCCATCATTTCCTATGCTCCACCATCTGTGTCTATATGAACATACCGATAAGGTAAAGGGCGCAGGGTCCCATGATGCTTACAGATTCCAAAACATATTTAAATACCAATACCAATTAATTATATCTCAATAATGATTGAAGGTACATACATTTGAAGCCTCCACATCTTCATGGCTACCTAAAAGTGAAAGTAGAAAGTAGAAGAGCCCGTGTTAAAAAATGACAGTGTTGTGGAAAAACTATCTGATTTGACACAGAAAGGTCCTCAAAATGTTAACTTAAGACAGGAAGTAAATACAGGAACTTGCAATTCAACAATAATAATGTGAGAATTGTCCCTGCCTGTTGTGCATAGGTTTGGCTATTGATTGTACATATATTTAATCAAGGAGGTTTACAGGGTCTTTAGCTTTAAATGGTGCAGAACATCCAGTTGAAAAATATTACCAGTGTGGCAAATTGTGCTTGTCTTCAGTGTGCAGAGCCAATTAAAAACAAGTAATATTAATATATGAGCTATCACTAACAGTACAGGATCTTCCAAACTAATTAACTGGTTTAATTGAAATATAATCCATGTATAAAAATCCTGTACAAATAGCTAATGCACTAATCACAATGATGATGATTTTGAATGCCCTGAATTCCTGCAGCAGTGGCCACATATGTGCAGCTTGGCCTAAGACCTGATCAGCATTTCTTTTCCCAAATTTTGACCATTCAAGCCTGTTGTTTAAATGTAGCCTCCTTTCAACAGTAGCCAGCACAGAGAGTGTCAACACATGAGTCAAGTTCAAGCTCCTTATAATAAAAAAAGAACGACTTCCCGAGGGTATTGCAAAATGCTCAAACCCTTCCCAAATTCTGCAGCTATTTTATATGCCTCTTGCATATAGCAGTTGCATGGGGAAAGTTGCGATGTCCCACAGTTTTGGCCATCTTGGTGGTGGCTTCTGAGGACAGGATCTTGATAATCAAAACTTAACAAAATAGTATTTACAAAGGTTGTAGCTGTAATACATATTGTGATACACTACTCACTACCAGCTTTATTAGATATTCTAACAATCTGAGAAGAGCACTCCACATAAACAGAAATGACACCCAGGGCAGTAAACAACATATGACACACGCACATGATTACCCTAACATTTGCACACAAAAGGGTGGGGAAACAAACAACAACCAACGAAGAGACAAGGACAGTGACACCACAAAAACACACATAGGATCATTGCTTAGGTCTGTGCTTATGGACTGCCCTCTTCAATTCAGACGACATGGTTTTAATAGGGTTTAAGTCTGGAGACTGAGATGGCCATTGCAAAACATTGCTTTTGTTTTCACAGAACCATTTCTGTGTTGGTTCTGAGATATGTCATAGTTTTGTTGGAAGGTCCACCTATGGCCAAGTCTCAGCTAACTGGCAGAGGCAACCAGATTTTTGGCAAAAATTCCCTGGTACTTGGTGGAATTAATTATGCCATTGATCTTAACAAGGTTCAGACCCCTGGACCACTGGCAGCAAAACAGACCCAAAGCATCAATGATCCATCAACATATTTCACAGTAGGTATGAGGTGCTTTTCCTTGTATGCATCCCTCTTTTGATGCCACATTTTACATTTTAAACATTTAGCAGCTGCATACCATACCTGTGACACTGGGAAGGAAAAGGTTAGTACTTTTTTTTTTTTTTTTAAATGAGGAGTAAGCAAGGACATGCAGATGGTTTACATGGCCAAAAACTCACATTTTTGTCTAATCTGTCCATAGCACCTGGTTACAGTCATAGTTCCAATGACGTTTGTCAAACTCCAGACGCTTGAATTTGTTGGTTGCTCTCAGTACGGGCTTTCTTCATGCAACCCTTCCAAAGAGCTTATTGGTTTTATGGTTCATTTGGAGACTGATTAGATTATTGTGCCCATTACCTGATTGTGTAGGTCAACAACCATCTGTCTCTTGATTTGGCAGTTATTCTGCTTTCCCTATTACCTAATTTTTATACCCTAGTGAAACAGGAAATGATGAAAGGCCACAATACAGTTACTTAAAACGGAGATTAACTTAAATAAGTAGAATTGTATTACATAGCCTATTTAAAATTGTATTGGTTTACAATAATATTTCGTGGCGCCAATAATTTTGACATTACGTTTTTCAGAAAAAAATCGTATTACTTAATTAAAAGAAAAGAAAATGAGTATAATTGTATTGAATGAAAGTATATAGTTTTCCCATATGTTTAGCATAAAATATATCTGTGTCTATTTTTTTGCTCATTTTCATCAAGGGCGCCAATAATTCTGGACCTGCCTGTTTATGGAATAACTTAAATTCTTGAAAGTTATTAGCTTTTTAATCTTGCCAGTTAATTAATATACAAGTAGTCAGGTTTTTAGTATTGACGAAAATGTTATTTTTAAAAGGAAAAAACTCAGTACGTCGCTAACGTTAACTACATAGTCTACATAATTAGCCATCGGTACCCTACTTATAAGTATAACACAAGTTCAAAGAGCCCAGGTCGATACAATCAATGAGGCTTATAAAATACAATGAGACATTTAATTGAGCTCTGCGTCTCTCTTGGTACTTGAAGCTGGGTTAGAAACGTCCTTTGTATGCTGATAAGACCCCTTACGCCTCTTCTTCCGTATGCCATTGCGTGCGCGGTCCATACTGCTACGCCTTCCTTTTTTGCCCTGCTGGCTCGCGCCCGTGCGGTAGCTCGGACTGAAAAAATGGTGGCGAGTACACGGGTTCAGAAGCTCCTCCGCCGATACAAACTGGCGATCGCCGCCGCGCTTACTATTCTTCTTATTCAGGGACTAGTGGTCTGGAGCCTGAGGACTCTTGAGGAAGGGGAGGTGGAGGTGAGTTGGCAAGTTATGGATGCTACCCCGTCGACACAATACTGCTGCGGTTATGGCTCATATTCGCCTGTGTGACTCTTCGTTTAACAGCTAGCCAAGTTAGCTACAATATACGTGCAGTTAGCTGGCTGACTATATCGCTAAAATGCTTGTTGCGTGGAATATGTCGCTAGCTTCTAACAAGCAACATACTTTATCTATCCAGTTAGCGAACTGCACTGAAAGGTTATACTGACTAGCCTGATATTCATATGTAAACGAGAATAATCTCCGATTAACGTCACTACTGCAAAATAGGTCTCTATCTTCATACTATTGACTAGATAGCTAGAAATATTGGTATTTTGCTAGATAACTAGCTAGGTAGCGCTACAACTAATGCCATCTGTATGTGTAATTCAGTATAATGTCTTGTACTACTGTAGCGATCTCAGTTTACTAGCGACCTAAAATGTAGCTGTCTGTCAGAGTTGGTTCTGGTAACGTTACAGCTGTGTTGATAGTAGCTGTTGGCTCGCTACTGCTAATATTAGCCCCTTCTCACCATGTGCCAGTTAACGTTAACTAGCTGGCTTTAAAATGGTGAGATGTGTGCGAAAAATGAAACGATTTCTTAATTGAAATGTGGTATTACATTCGATACCAAATTAAGTGTCGCCATAGACTTGGAGTTTATGAGCATTTGCTAGCTAGCTTGTTACAGCAAGGACTGTCAATTCGATTATTCGTGTGACTGTCTCGTGGCAAGGTAAACGAGCTTTCAGTAACTACACAGTACTGTACCTTTAGCAGGAAACTTGTGACACATTAGTGACGAAATTCAGTAATGTTATCGGGGATTGTTCTCTGCTCGGTTTCATGACGTCAGGACCGATTACTGTGGATTTCACGTGTATATTGGGTTTGTTCTTCAGACGAAGTAAACCTGCCTTCTTGTTGAATGGGAATAGTGAGCTAAGAATTCCATTGCCACAATATCTCACAGAAATATTGTAATAGGCTGAAAAAACGTTTTCATAGTCCGGATCCGGAGGTCACAGCCAATCACGTATTTAATAACGAGCTCATCATCGGATATGTACCCAAGATTGTGTTATGCAGTAAATGTTTCCAAGTGTTGCAGAATTTAAAACATGCATTTAATGCCTCGCCTTTATGCTCCGAATGCAGCATGAAAATGACTGCATTTTAGTTTTATTAGGAACTCATCGACACTGCTACCTTAACCACGAATGACACGTGTAAAAGGTTGCATTAGCCTACAGAGTTTTGCCAAATCGTATGTCCCCTGATTGGATTTAATTTGAGTTTTTGACCTCTTATTGTAGTCTGAGTGCATGAAGCTTTAGATGATGAATATTTGAATATTCATTTAAGTGCTGATCTGTTTGTAGCAATTGTTTGCTTGAGAATAATGGAAGTAACCTGTTGCTGCTATTGGTACAGCTGTCATGACACACTCTACCTTGCCTGTGTATATTTTTCTCACCATAGGGTCATGTTTCCCTTCAGGGGCAGCAGGTGACTTAGCCAATCAGAGACGTGTGTATTGCCTGTAAAGAGTAAAGTAACCTGTCTTCGGTCTTCAGGTGACCTATGGTTCAGGTGTCTTAGCCAATCAGAGACGTGTGTATGGCCTGTAAAGAGTAAAGTAACCTGTATTTGGTCTTCAGGTGACCTATGGTTCAGGTGGCCAAAACAAGGGTTGGAGAAAATGATTGCCAAATATATATATATTGCTTATTTGGCACTGCCATGAAGTAAAATATATTTCAGCTATCACATTTCTTTGTGTATGAATGGAACTTGGGTAATTTCTTCAAACAAGTAATCTGTGACTTAATTTGCATAAACTGATTTGCTGTATGTCAACATGCAGATGTTTTTGGGTCAGAAGCGTCTTCTGCCAGTACAGCCATGTGGCACATGTGCAGACTCAGGGTGTAGGAGGATGTTGTGCAACCTGGATCAAATCCGGACCATGCCAGTGCCAACTGTGTGTGGGAGTACTCAAAATGTATTTACTGGGGCTATTGTGAAAGTAGAGCTGATCGGAGGCATTTGAACTCTGTCCCTCTCCTCGATTTGTGAACAAATTCATTTGATTTGTAACAAATTCATTCTCCTTCGGGGTGTGCTGTAGCCCACATGTTGCTTACGAGTTACATTTGAGAGCCACTGACAAATCCGCCCAAAAAAAGGCGTAGACGTGGAACACATTCCTGGGGTTTGACCAATACCATTGTGTCACTGTTTAAAATATGTGTCGGATAAAAACAGATGATTGCTAGAACATTTGCTGATATATTGTTGAATTGTTTTATGCTGTATGGTTATTACTAATAAAAAAGCTCAAGGGCATTTGTAATTGTACACTATTTAGGCTAACTAGCGTACAGTACTGTTCCTGAGATTCAGCATGGCCTGCGTGAGGTTGAAACATGAACTGGCAGCATTGTGCTGGCCCGCACATGAAAAAGACTACACAAAATATGATATGGCATTGATTTCTTGGTATTTGGCTGGCCCATTTATCGGATGAATAAGCCTGTAGGACTCGCACAGGATTGATCGGACTGTTTACGTGTCGGAAACTGTAGTTCAGTAACAATACAACATCACCTGTAGTCAAAAATGTGAAAAGGATTACTTTGAAAGTCTTCTTTCTCTGGATTTTTTTGTCAACTAGAAGGCTATTTGCTTGACATTTTGATTATATTTCAGTCGTACAGGAAATGTAAAGGGTACTGCAAAACTAATATAGGCTATTCACAGTATTGTCTGGCTAACTAAGTTTTCCCTTGCACTGGGCTATCTTAAAAAAATAAATATATTTTTCCGATTGTACCCCGTTTTCTCCCAGTTTGGTAGCCAATTACCCGTGTGCTTAGTTCAATCCCCCTTCCCTTATAGTTCGGTGCCGTAGTCCTGTGACCGGCAGTGACAAGGGCGTAGCGATGCCTCCTCCGAGACAACACTCGTCGTGCCGTCGACTGTAATTCCTGTACCCCAGGACCACTCCTATGTGCAGCGAACTGTGTGTGTCGGCTTCCCTCCCCCCTCCCTGGGGCGGACAGCCAATCGCCGCCCCTGGTGGCACTCCCGGCCAGAGCCGACTCTGGCAAAACGGGGAATCGAACCCCGGTCTCCGTGGCCAGTGTCGGACATTGTAACCACTGGACCACGCGGGAGGCCCTGCACTGGGCAATCTTAGATGGTGACCTCTTGAAGACACCTGTAAATAAGGTACAGTTGCACATGTTTATGGGAATTTTAAATAAGCTTTCCCCTCATCTACATAAGTAGTCTGAGATCTATTTTAATTTGAAGCATTAGTGGAGGTTCTGTGTGGCTCAGTTGGTAGAGCATGGCGTTGGCAATGCTTAGGTTGTGGGTTTAATTCCCACTGGGACCTCAAAAACTGAAAAAAGTATGCATTCACTACTGTAAGTCGCTTTGGATAAAAGCATCTGCTAAATGGCATATATTATTATATTATATATTATATTAAGCGTGAATTAATGTTGTGCATAGCTGCTGACTAATGGAGATCATCTGGTGTTGATCAACTTTTTTCTTTTTGTAAATTGCTGCTGGGCACTTGAGTTTGAGAGGAGTTGCACTTTCCGTCCCCTGCTGCGGTTTATTGTAGCTGTGCATACTGGGATGTTGGGCTGACTTTTGTAAACAAATGTATAAACACTCCAGCAAACATGAATGTGCCTCGTCAGCTGGTGGAAACTCCCCCTTCGTGACACGCATCACACCTGCTAGCACTGATTATTACACGGGGCTTGACAAAATTATGTCAGGCAACAAGTTTGTGCGAGTGTGAAGAATGTGCTCTTGGGTGCACACTGTTTCTGGTGGCTATCATTTACCTGTGCTCCCCAGGGGATTAAAGGTTGGCTCTTGTAATATGTTTGATATGCTGTGTAAGTACCTTTAGTTCCATTTTTAAATTCTTTGACTTCCATGCATTAGATTGTATATATTTTTTATCAACCGTAGTGACATCACCCTACTCACCTGGCATTATTGCTGCCCCCAGTTTGGTAAAGCCCTCACACATCCACGCTCAGGAATCCGATCCATCTGTTCAGAGGGCTTTCCCATGTACTTACTGCTTTTGTATGCTCATCCCGTTGCGCATACTGGGACTATTTGCAAACACAGGCAATATGGAGGAATTCCATTGCCAGACCCTATGGATAGACTCACAGAAATCTTATTCTGCTATAAATATTGGCTCATTGTACACTGTATGAATGGATCTTCTACCCCCTGTATGTCCATGCACTTGTTTTTGACTGACATGATGTCCTACAGCTTCCCTATACCTGCATTCACCAACCCACGTTCATCCCCGTCAGTCAGATAGCACTTTCTTTCTCTTTTCCTCTGCTGCATAGTCTGCGTGGGTCAGCTACTATGGATATCCATAAATTAACTGTGGAAGCGCAGAAGCTCCTTCCTCTTTCTCATGCATGACTGTTGCGAAGACGGATAAAAACGCTGTGAAGAGAAAGAAATTGGCTAAAATTGTATACGTGCAAGTTCACTAATCGCTTTTCTGAGTGGGCACCGGTATCCCCTCTGAAACTCAGCCCTTGGGTCTGTTTACATCGGCGGCAAAAATGTGTGTTTAAAAGTGTGACACTACAGTACACTGACATTATGAATCATATTTGGAACATAACCCTACATAATTAAATAATCCCTAGATTCCAGGGGTCCTCTGGGTCTGGATATCAGGTCCACCAAAATAGTTTTTCTGGGATTGTCAGGATATGGAAGAAAACATGACGCGTGAAAGATGTTTCTGATGGATATATGGCCTGGTGTAGAGGGGGGTGTTTGATATGGAATCTACATTTTGGGTGTGAGATGTACTTTCTTAAGAACCAGCCAGTGTGGCTAGTGGAAGAAAAATTAATGAGCCACTCAGGAGTACAGGACTTTCGGTTCAGTATGCGCTGAGAACCGAACGAATGCAATCTTGCTTTAACCACTAACGCACATGCAGAACTTTTTTTGCGCGTGGAACTTAATTCAAAACTACCCCCGAAGATATAACTTGCCCAAAGGGCCGGATGTTGTTCGTTCAGCCCACATACGTTTAGATGGCACACCACTGATCCAGAGAGATTAACTTCGCACAGCCCAGCCTCGTAGTCAGTATGGCGAATGCAAATGAGAAGCCAGAGCTTGAAGTTTTTATAGCGGCGGATCTGCAACTATACTCCATTGTCGAGAACACGGGTTTTAAAGATATGTTGAAGGTGATTGAGCCCCGCTACAAAGTTCCCTCTCGTCCGCATTTCAGTACTTTGTTCAGTAAATTATGGCCAGTTAGCCACTGTTTACAAAGTTCATAATAAATGAAAAGCAATTTTATGTGACTTCAAAACCGGGGTACATACAGAACTGTGATTTTTGTGTATCGTTACACCCCTGATTTTTAGATTTTGACATTTTACCGTTTAAACATTTAAAAGTAATCTGTTTAAATCCTTTGCACATGGCTAACTACCCTAATATTTATATGCATGTTGTTTTCTTTCCTTTGGCGGCTTTTATTTATTAAAAAAACAAAAACAAATTGGGTGCCTTTTCAAATTGGGATGTGTTTTCATATCTCCACTAACCAATACAACTGGCTACCACAGCCTGTGCTGAAACTTTGAATAAGGAAATAGATTTTGGAGCATTTTTCCACACAGTCTGAATCATGGGATACAGTTGTCAAGGGCAGCGCTTGTCCGCAACATTCCCCACCAGATACGCAGGCCATTCTGTGTGTGTATTTAGTGCCATTCAGTTCCTTATGTGAAATGGGACTTGTTGTGCTAAACGAAAGGGTTCAACTCAATTTGAATATTAAAGGGAACAGCTGCCAAAATGGTGGGCAAACCTGACAAAATTAGCTGCCACAAACGACCTTTACCCACATTTGATGGATGAGTGAGTATGAATTTCAAGGTCTGTATATTAAATAGGTGCTGAAAAAGGATAGCATTCAACCAATGTGAAGCCCAAAGAATGTATCACCTTGTTTTGACATGATAGTGTTAGATCAGCAGGCAAGGTAGAATTTCAATGCTGTGTGTGAAAGGGCTCATAGATAAGGTCTGTAGCTATCGGAATATGGGAAAGGTGGCCAGCAGTCAATGTCAGCTTGCCCCTGCCCCCGTGAGACCCACTTTCTGCATGATTTTGAAAACCAAGTCTGCACAGAAGTGTGTATATTGAAGCTACCATGTATTAATGCACATCTTGTAAGTCGCTCTGAATAAGAGCGTCTGCTAAATGCTTAAAATGTAAAATGTAAAATGTAAGCTGCTAGCTCCTTCTCAAGGAGAAGGCGAGTGACAAGATTGACATATCACAGGAGAAATCTCTCAGAGTACTACATCGAAAGAAAGACGTGCATTTAGCTGATGTTGAGGTTACTTTGAAATTTGCAGAACGTGTGGGCGCCGACGATTCATTTCTGCAAATAACAAGGTCTAATACGCTGGCGTAGTGTAAAACTGCCGTTAGTCTGTTCACTGTTATCTAAAAGTAATGAAAAAGAAAAAACCTAATTCAATCAAGACTGCAACTGTTTGCTCTGACTAGGGAAAAGCTTTTTTTGGGGGTTGTTTTTCTGGGTTACCTGCAGGGCAGCCATGAAGGAAATGTGACTGTGAAGGCCAGGAGCAGGTATGCAAAGACGTGAGGTTGGCACACTGGGATGATTGGCACGGGAATGCACCGTCTCCCTGGCGCGCCTCTGTGTCGGCACTGTCACCTCAAGGCGGTGCGGGGCCTCTTCAGCCGTTAAGAGTGTGGAAGGAAGTGGTAGGAGACTCTGTCTGTGTAGGATTGAGTCATGACTTTGGGCAAAAGAGCAGCCGTTCTTACGACTAGAACAAGTATGTACAGAGCACGACGGCAGGTTATCCTTTGCTGCAACACTGCAAGTGGAACATGGGGCTTTATTCATTGTTACTGAACTCAAATTTGACATCACCCTGCTGTGATGCGGTGACAGTTTAAGGCTTGGATGTCTTCAACAGTGTGTGTTTAGTGTCATTCTGGAAATAAGCTCAAGAGATGGGCGATAATTGGTTACGCCAGAAAACGCAGCATTTCAAAATGGCATCAAAACCATCACGTGGCCGATGTTTATTTGAATTCTCTGGTGGCCACGATGCAGCCTGTGAACTCTGCGGTGGTGTTTATATTGGGGAGCATGTGAAGAAAATGTATCACACTGACTTTAGAAACAGCAGGGCAAGCATGTACTGTAGCCTTGCTAATGACATAATTGGCCATGTATTGCACCTGTTCACTGCCCATGATAATGCTAATGATGTCCTTTGCAGTATTTTCTTCTAAAAAATTTAATTTTTTTTTTTGTTACTGAATACTAAGATATGGATTTAAAAACCAGTATAGCTGTAATATAGCCCCAACAGCCTATATTTTTTTCCAAATGTTTTGTTTGTGGATTTCCACTGTATAAATGTAATCGTACTACGTGTTCCCCCAAAACAAACATCACTGACGAACATCATGGTTATACTGACACAACACAGTACTGCTTTGCTTTGTCCTTTCCAGGAACTCTGACTCCCCAGTGGCACCGGGCCTGCTCTCATCTGGATTATATGAGGCGTGCCTCGTTTAAGATGCCAGCTTGACGACCACTGTTGTCATAATAATTATGAATACACATGGCCTGAGCGAAAATGAGAATCATGTGTCCGCATGAAGAACGGTGGCCCTTGGCCTATTGTTTTCTAAACGTAGGCTACTCGTTTTCCTGTTGTGTGGCGTGTGTTCCTCTATCTTTCCAAATATAGTAGTCAGCAGAGTAATCAAGCATATTGTGTCATCTGGTGGCTGTCTGATGGCTTCTGGGAGAGCTCGGTCCTGTCATATCCTATGCCTCATTCCCTGAGCAGTTACACTTTAGATGTTCCGTCCTCGTTGGATGTGGTTCGGTCTCCCAGCGAGTGAGACGAGCTGCAGAGTAATCGCGCGCGGCAGCGCTCAAAGTGCGGTTGCCGCAGCTACCTTAAGGAATGTGTCTTTTTCGTCTATGTGTGGGGAAGTCGAATTTTCAGACATTATTTTATTTCTGTATTTAGTACCAAATTCCAAAGCTGGGTAGTAGTGTTGCAAACATTGGGCTGCTCCCGGCTAGGAAGAGGACGCGTAGCGAATGTGCCAGTAATGGCTCCATGGCTGTGGGAGGAAATGGTGGAGCGGAACCCTCTGTTAGACCTCTCATTTACCGGAGGGGAAAAAATAGAAGCAGGCTGTGTGTGCGGTGAGCGTAATTACAGCGAGGTATGTAGTGTGTTTAATGGTCTTGAGGGTTGAATGTGTGGAATGGCTGGAGAAGTCTGTGGCCAGTCAGAAATTGTAGTCATCGTTTTTGCGGAACGGGGCAGGCTGGCAGTTAGGTTGCCCCTCTGTGGCAGTTGTAAAAAGGGGGCGGGCGGGGGGGCGGGTATTTCACCTAAATTTAACTGACAGCCCCAATCCGCTGCAGGGATAATTAATAGCCGAGTGTTCGTCGAGCAGCGGGAGTTTGTGCTGATAAGGCCGTTTCCCTCTCCGACGCAGCTTTTTCTTGGGTCCACCTGCTCCCCCCATGTTTAGAATTCCCTCTTATCTCACTCCTTGGTATTCCTCTTACCATAGTACCACCTGAAATAGGGCCCCTTGATTTGTGCCGTTGTGCAGTTACCCCCTGGCTGAATACCACACCTGGCCATTGGGAATGGAATTGAAATTGAGTGTAAAATTGAAATTGATTTGGACATTTTGAAAGGGGAAAGAAAACAAACATTTGCTTTGAAACCCGTTGTGTATTGCCAGTTGATTTGAGAGCGAGCGCTGTTCATTGGCCCATTAAAATAAGGAGAGTAGCGGTGTGTGATTACTGGGGGAAAAAGCAGTCGGTGGTGCGGAAATGATTTTAGCGTGTTTTGATGGGATTCACTCCCCTTCCAAATCAGCAGCTTGTCTAAATCCCACAGGCCAGGCTGCTGACTGTTTATGGTGATAGCAAACTACAGATGTCCTTTAAAATATACACTACCGGTCACAAGTTTTAGAACACCCCCATTTCCCAGTTTTTACTGAAATTTAAGCAGTTCAAGTCCAGTGAATAACCTGAAATGGTACAAAGGTAAGCGGTAAACTGCCAGAGGTTAAAAATGTTTTTTTTAAAACTGTAACAAAATTGAAAAAAGTTTAGGTTACCAAAAACTGAAAAATAGTGTGTTACATCACACCAGCACAACTTTGCAAAACAAAACAATTCAACCAATAGTAAATGATAAAATAGGAAGGCAATAACTTCAGCCACTAATGCTACCAGGATTTGAAAAGACTGATCTTCGCATATTATGGTATGCACAATATCCTTCAGGCTATATTGTGCATGAAATGAAACCGGTATATCGCGTAGGAATAATTGGTAGCTTAAATATTATTACAGGCAATCACATGCTGAAATCGAGCACAGCTCACTTTTGTATGTTTATTTAATATTTGGTGTACACGTATCAAGCATACACCCAGCCACCCACCCACACACACACGCACACTAATGCTCATAAATTTCATTCAACTTTCCTGTTTTTCCCTGAGGTAATTATCTCTAAATGGCAGACAAGCTCAAACTAAACTAAAACTTTTGGTGACTTCCCCAAGGGTTTTTTTTTCTTTTTTCGGATTCAGGTTTTATCCTACTAGCTGACTGAGCAATTCCAACAGGTCACACAGGTCAGGTGCTACATTTGAATTTTGTGCAAATGTTGCCTGGCTTTGACTTGTCCCACGGTTCTGCTTGAAGCTATAAACATTTTTTTACATCGCAGCTAATGAAGCAAGCTCCCGACACACGTGTATGCCACTGAATCTTCCACTGAAACTTTTGCCACTTCCGCTTATCTGAATTGGACGAAGAGATGAGTCTTAGTATCTGATGGTTACATTGTGATAAAGGTAACCATCATAGACATTGACACTCGCTGATTGCAGTCTGAGGTTATTGCAATAAAGCTGACCTTTTAGCTTGCTGATTATTTCCATCAAGACAGATTGCCGGTGCATCAAGTTTGCCAGTTTTGAAGTGCCATTGAATATCCTGCAGAGATACCCACAATCATTTCTATTCTCAGCCACAGACTGCTCGATAATTAAGTTTGCTCATTAGCATGCCTTTGATGCTACTGTGACTATTCATTAAACCGGCATAACGGGGTGATTCTAGCCCTGCGAAAACTTATTTTTAATTTATCAAAGAAGCGACGGGGCGAAAAAATACAAAATAATTGCTCTTTGTGGTCTTCTCACTTCGCTCGCTTTTTGCTGTCCCTGCAGAGGAAGCACAGAAGGTCAAAGCTCCCCGACAACAACAACCAGAACCCGAAGAAGGAGGCGGCGTCCTGGGAGCGGCAGAATGGCCTGCTGGGAAGGAGCCGCGGCCGCTGGAAGCCCGGCATGGAGCGTCTGGGGGCCACGGCGGCCAGCGCCCTGAGGCGGGGCCCCAGCACCACGGCGAGGCGGACGGCAAGGACCGGGGCTCGCAGGGCCAGGGCGGGGCGGCGGAGGGGCTGCCGCACGACCCCTCCAGCAGCCGCAACTTCACCGAGCTGAAGGAGGGCGGCGGCAGGTTCCTGCCCGCGCCGCAGGGCGACATGGGCAGCGTGGAGGGCGCCCCCCAGGCCCCCAGCAGCGACTTTGTGCCCAAGTGCGAGATCGCCGGCAAGGACGCCCTGTCGGCCCTGCACCGCGCCAGCTCCCGCCAGTGCAGGCAGGAGATCGCCAACATCGTGTGCCAGCATCAGGAAGGGCAGCTCATGCCACAGTCGCTGCCTCAGTTCTGCCAGCAGCACGGTGAGACGAGCTGCCACATCTGCTAGTTTCGTCTGTTGTTTCTTCTCAATGCCTTTGATCTCTTGGCCTTTTAAATACGTGCGATGTAAATACTTGTACGTGTTTACACTATTTGGCCCCACCCCCTATTAGTACAAGCAAGTTGATTTTTAATGTCGACACGTGCTCTTCCGATACATAGCGTTTTATGAATGTTCCAATGTTTTAAGGTCAACTTGCTTCCTACAGTAATGTCCCCATGTAGCCGCCTTCGGCGAAATCTCTGCGGGCGCGCGGTTGGCCCCTCTCCCAGGGAAGTGATTACAACACAGTCATTGTTCATTACTTTTCCATCAGATACGGCTTGTCTTCTCTTGGCCTGCCCAAGTGAGATCCCTAATGCCATCAAGCCACATTTGGGATTTTAAGAATGATCATACCGTGGTGCCTTTTAAAGTTCATTTATGATGAAAGCTTTTAGGGCGTGACAAGATTTCTGGAAATACCGAGGGGGGAAAAAAAGTTACATGAAAGTGGTCTAGATATGAAGTGAGGGATACGACCAAGGTTGATTTATATTTAATATAATAATATACGCCATTTAGCAGACGCTTTTATCCAAAGCGACTTACAGTAGTGAATGCATGCATTTTCAGTATATGTGGCCCCAGTGGGGATTGAACCCACAACCTAAGCATTGCCAACGCTGTGCTCTACCAACTGAGCCACAGAGAACCACATTATATATAGCAAAGAGAACTATATTTGTTTGTGTAAGCAATGTTGCAGATTTTCTGAACGTAATTTTTTTTCAAAATGGCGTCCCTCCCTCTCCCGGCCGCCCACGCAGGTCTCTCCAGCCCCATGCTGCAGGCGGACGACCTGGACAGCGACCTGTCCAAGGTGGATAACCCAGTGAGGGTGGCCTTTGTGCTGGTGGTGCACGGCCGCGCCATCAGGCAACTGCATCGACTCATCAAAGCCATATATCACCAGGACCACTTCTACTACATCCACGTGGACAAGGTACAGATGGCGGGCGGAGCAGCGCTCTCAAAGGAGCTTCTTTAACTTATCGGTCGGTTTGACGGCCGAGGTTCGGCGCGGAGGGCGTTTGATGCGAGGTATCCCTCGCCGTAAAGAAACGAGCCGTGGGATTGGGCTGCGCGCCGGACGAGAGCGGATTAAAAGAGAGGATAAATGAGAACCGTCTGCATAGGTGGCGGAGAGCGGCGCTTTGTGCGTCACACCTTTTGGATTTATTTTAACGTTAGAACGCTTAGGAAGTGCAGAAAGGGTTCGAGTGGAGGGGAGGGTCTTTGTGCTCTGCGGCAAATCCACGATTCGCCACACTGCCAACCGTCTATCGGGCACCGAGGGGCAGTCTCGCGCGCTGAAAGGATTTCAAACCGCGGCGCGCGGTATCCGTCGCCTCCCTCGTTAGCATTTTAGATACATGAGTAGTTCAGGCTCTTTCCAATTTCCTGCCCTAGTTTCTCTTTTGTTTAGCGCTGTGTGTTTGGTATCCCTACATGCCCTAGCTGTTTGAGAGTTGGCAGAGAAACACCAGGCCTCTTTACGCCCCCTTAAATGTTTTTTGCAACAGCAGCCTGTGAGCCATAAATAGTGCACTTGCCTTTGATCATTGTCAGTGTATTGTGTTTATAATAAGAAAACTGTTGGGTTCCAGTCTCTTTGTAACAGTTAGAATCATGTGATGTAATCCCAATCTTGTAATAATGAAAATAATGTAAAGTGAAGCGCAGGAAGGTAATGCCACGACATGAAACACAATTAAAAGTCAAAAAGGAATTAGCTGCTAAATATGGTAAGGAAACCAACAACATAATTATCGGTTTAGAGATGGGTTTTCTCATTTCTTGCTCATAGCTCATCGCTCATTCTTGGATGCATACTACCTTCCTCCTAATTTCACCATTTTGGCAGGGGATGGTCAAGGTTTACTGTGTAAGGAGCCCCACCCACATAAATGTCGAGCTGGTGCATATTGCTCTTTGAGATTGATTCACAATGATCAGGATTTTGAGGCGTTACATTTCAGATATTTCAATTACCCATACAGCTGGGTTTCATTATCATGCCACCACTAATTCCTACTGCAAAAAACGAACGTAGTGTACAACAACATAGCCAAGTGAAGCAAGTGGGAAGGGAACAGTGGTTTAGTACAGGCAGTACAAACCAAGTTTTGAAATTGAAAATGTGTGGTTGTCTGTTTATTCTAGCAAAATAGCACGCATACCAAAGTATGAGAAAAGTAGGCCGAATCTTCATAAAAGAGTTGGTTATACATTTTAATGGTAGGTTATTGAATATAACCTACTCAGAATAGGCTGTCTGCACAGCCTCAAAAGTCCGAATGAATTTAGAATTCCCCTTGAGAAATGTATTGTGGGACTTGTGAGAAAAGGGGAAAAAATGTGAAGAAGGTGCCCGGTGCACATCAAACATTCCTTTCATCAGTGCTTAAGTACTCTACTATCCTCTGAATATAACCCTAGAAATACATATCTGTTGTATTCATGTGCAGTTGCCATAGAAACATATCGCAGAATAATGTACCGGATGCACTATATTTTTATTGCAAATCTAGTAATCATCATATTTAAAGGCTATTGTTACATACAAAGCTGGAAGCAAAAAGACCTGTATTCTGAGCAATAGCAAAGTGTCTTGCGCCTTTGGCTCCTAACAAAAGTATTTATAGAAATCCAATTAAAGGAAGTTGTAGTTTGTTTTAACAAACATGGTCATGGTCTAAACAAAGCAGAGAATTGTGCGCAAGGCCCTCTCCTCGCCTGGCATCATTTTGACACTAATAATGTTGCATTGTCACAATCTTTTACTAGCCTCTCCCTAATGGACCATTTTTTAACCGATTCATTGTAAAGTTTTCCTTTTTGTCGTCCTCTCGTCTCTCCCAGCGCTCCAACTACCTGCATCGCGAGGTGCAGCAGATCGCCAAACTCTACCCCAACGTGCGCACCACGCCCTGGCGCATGGTGACCATATGGGGCGGCGCCAGCCTCCTGAAGACCTACCTGCGCAGCATGCAGGACCTGCTGTCCATGCTGGACTGGAAGTGGGACTTCTTCATCAACCTCAGCGCTACCGACTTCCCCACCAGGTGCCTGCAGCCCGCCTCCGCGCATTCTCCACGCGTTAATTCTGTAGCCGTAACGATACGTTGTTGCAGACCCTGCCGGCGTCTTGAGGTTTTCAGTTTCAGTCGAAATGTAACCATGATACAGAAGTGGTTGCGTCGGGACCCGAGCCAATCGAAGTTCGATCGCATGGGCTAGCCTTTCTCACGCATCTCTCCGGAAGCGAAGGAGACTTTTACAGGAAATGTTGAGGCTTTTAAACGAAGAAAGAACATTTGTGTACGAACAATCACACACACCCCCACACCCTTCTGCACAGAAATGTGTCTGGAGTGGCACTCATAATGATTTCCTCATGTTGGTAGGTAGTTGGCCCTTAGTTTTGGTTAATAGTGCTATATTTAACTGCAGTTTTAATCATCATGTTTTTTACTGCAGTGCAGTTACATACCGGTAACTGCCAAAATAAAGTAAATGCCAACATAAAGTGTCTTAATGGGGCGTTGGCTGGCTGACTATTTGTGTGCGTGTTTGTGCGTGTGCGTGTGTGTGTGTGTGTGTGTGTGTGTGTGTGTGTGTGTGTGTGTGTGTGTGTGTGTGTGTGTGTATATTGCTATTGACTGTGACTGTACTGCTATAACATGATATGTCATTGTGCCACAGCCTCAAAAAATGCATATAATTGAACAAATTGGCATAGTAAAAGGTTCTTGGTTTTAAAATCTTTTAAATGCATCAAATATACAATTTTATAATTATAAAGATGTTTCTTCTAGAGACAAAGCGTATAAATAAATAAAGTGAAACAAAACTGCGCCAAAATTAATTGAACGGTATAACAGAAACACTAGACAGGCATCAGCCTTATTGCAGTTCTGCCTGCGGGGCAGTTTTGCATTGTAAGCATCGCTTTGGTACCTGATACACAAAGATGGTGTTGGGAGTCTTTCTGTTTTGCCAATCAGTTACAGACAGACTTGTGAAGGCCCTAAGAGCCCTTTCCTCGGCGGCGCCCCAATCCTTGAAGCGTCTGCGGTTTATAAATAAATGCGTGCTGAATAGCTCACCACAGCACAGGCAGTACCGCTCAAATCCAGAGGGAAGCACTTAATTCCGTCCAGGCAGCAGTCAGCACATTTCGATTGCTTCTCCCCCTGCGCATTTGTCTGATAACACCTTTTTCTATGTTTTTGTGTTTTTGTGTTTTATGTGTTTTTTTTCTCTCTCTCTCTCTGTGCATCTGAACAGGACCAACGAAGAGCTGGTGGCTTTTCTCTCCCAGTACAGAGACAAAAACTTTCTGAAGTCTCACGGAAGAGAAAATGCAAGGTACCATAAATCTTGCTCGACGCCATAATTCTTAGAATTGTGTTTCAAAGGGTATTGTTTGTCTGAGCCGCCTAATGGAAGTCGAACCCTTACATCACTGGGCCCCAGTTTTCCCATTTCGGGGACAAATTATGTAACAAAATGTCTGTGTGTGTGTGGGGGGGGGGTTTGCCTGTGTGTGCGTCCGTCCGTGCATGCGTTTGCGCACGTGTGTGTGTGTGCGCGCGTGTGTGTTTGGCTATTTTGTGCGCCCGCGCATGTGTGTGTGTGCGCGTGCGCGTGCGCGTCCCTGTGCATGCCCTTTGCCAGACAGACGATACATACAAACCCATACTATTGGCCAACAGTCATAGTATGGGTCACAGGGTAGTAATCCCCTCTGTTCTGCTGTGGCAGGTTCATCAAGAAGCAAGGTCTCGACCGGCTCTTTCACGAGTGCGACTCCCACATGTGGAGGCTGGGTGAGCGGATTATACCCCAGGGTCTGGAGGTGTCGGGCGGATCCGACTGGTTCTCCCTCAACCGCCGCTTCATCGAGTACGTCATCAACTCCCAGGACCAGCTAGTGGCAGGATTAAAGCAGTTCTACACATACACCCTGCTCCCCGCCGAGGTACACAACCTACTACGGTCACCTGTCCCTGTTTACCCACTGGGCCTTGTTCTCCCTTTCAGACCTGTGAAATTGATGGGCCTCATTTACGGGTCTTTGAAGTGTGACGTTGGGAAATGGAACTTTGGGCTCTCATCTTGTAATGGTATTTTGCTGTTTGATTTGCATTTTTGTACGAAGGTTGTAGCCAGCTGCAGGGACTGGACTCTTTGAAGTTAAACACCAGTTAATGTTTCATTGTCTGCCCCCCCTCCAGTCTTTCTTCCATACAGTGCTAGGCAACAGCCGCATGTGTGACACGCTGGTAGACAACAACCTGCGCGTCACCAACTGGAACCGCAAGCTGGGCTGCAAGTGTCAGTACAAGCACATAGTGGACTGGTGCGGCTGCTCGCCCAACGACTTCAAACCCAGCGACCTCATCAGGATCCAGGTACGCCAGCAGGGAGCAGCGTCACAGTGCTTTGATTGACATCGCATGCATTTCAGTGCAAAGCACTACAATCCAAATCCCTGTTTTAAATGCAAATGTTATGGAAATATGTATTTGCATTGCAGAGTGCCATCAGCCAAATCATCTTTTTTTTTAATGGTTTTAAAAGCTGATGATATGAAAAGATTATTATTAACAGCCATCGACCAGTCAAATCTAATGTGTCGTTTAAAATCCAGCGAAAACAAATTCCCGTCGTTTTTGCCGAATCCCGTTTCCCCTCTCCCCCGTGCAGCAGCTGACCCGGCCCACGTTCTTCGCCCGCAAGTTCGAGTCGACGGTGAACCAGGAGGCCATCAACATCCTGGACGCCCACCTGTACGGGCACTACGCCCCCGGCACAGCCGCGCTCAAGGCCTACTGGGAGAGCCTGTTCGAGAGGGCGGACGGCGTGAGCTCCCTCAGCGACGTGGCCCTCACCTCCTACTCCTCCTTCTTCCGCCTCGGGCTGCGGAGCCTGGGGGCCAATCAGGGTAGCAACGAGGCCTGCAGGTGAGGCCCCGTCTCCACGGCGATCGCGCACCGCCTTTCACTCACTCACTTATTTATTTTTATTTTATTTTATTTATTTTTATTTTGTTTCTGATTTTATCCCATTTTCTTTTTTGGTAGCCAATTACACCCGCTATTTTCAAGTCAATCCCCCCCTCGTACTGTGAGTTTGCTGCCGTAGCCCTGTGACCGGTAGTGACGAAGGCGAAGTATTGTCTCCTCCGAGACGGCACTCGCCAGGCCGTCGACCGTAGCCCGGTACTACAGAGCCACTCCTGTGTGCAGCGAACGTCCTGTTGGCTTCCCTCCCCCCTCCCTGGGAACTTTGGGAGGGAACGTTGTAACCACTGGACCACGCGGGAGGCCTCTCTCACTCACTTCTGACTGCCTGTGAAACATGTGACCTGGACCAGAGAAGGCCTGAGAGAGTTGTAGGTGTGAACCGTTGTTAAGAAGCCTTGGATGCCTTAGTGAATTGATGGGATTCATATTCGGTGTTACATTGCATTATTTATTAGAAATGAGAAGCTAGCTGGAGCTTGATGTTTGCATGCGAGGAACAGAAAACTGGCCTTAAATATATTTTAGCAATGTGAATTTAGATTATGGGGAGTATTCTTTGCAAGAAATTGAATCCAACTAAATGTTTTAATGTTATTTGTTTTCAAAATTTTTTCAACATTTGCTAAAATTATGCTTCCCACCCGCCCCCCCTGATCCAGGTACGAGCCCATTGGCTACCCGCTTTCAGTGCACGTGTATTTCTACGACGACCGTTTCCAGGGCTACCTAGTGAAGCAGGAGGTGCAGGCTTTGGGGACGACGACAAGGCAGACCCTGGAGGTTTGGGCAGTGCCCCAGACCACCCTGCAGCTGGAGGGCAACCTGCGGGAATTTGAGCGGCTCAAAAACCTTGAGGTACGATTGGGCAGGTGAAATGGAGAGGGGAGGGGGAGGTGTAAGGCAAGGTTTGATTGGTTTAACAGCGAACGATCAAGTAAGTTGCGATATGGCACTCTGATTTCACACAGTTAAATGCAAATAACAAAGCACCGTAATTAAATCGATGTTTAAAACTGGCATCCTGAATTATGCTTCATTATTGTGATGCTCTTTGAGTCATGTTGGTGTCTATTGTCTATTCTCGATAAATGATTATGAAATGATCACAGCAAATGAACTATCTTTGTTTCTTTAGGGTAATGCGTGAAATGGTATGTGGCTTTCGACTCACCACTGTAGTCAGACGCTTATGAATAATGTTTGCACTCAGAAATGTTTCACCTTTAATCCAGTCCAGTGCAATAATTTTTTGTAATCAAAGTTCCTTACCATGGGTTTATTGTGTCCTTTTACTGTTTTGGTGTTTTACACTTTTCTGCCTCTTTGAGATATTATTAGAGAAAATCATTTCATAAGCTGTTGTTGTGTGTTTTTCCCCCAATGCCAGGTGGGCACAGAGTGGGACCCCAAGGAGAGGATTTTCCGTAACTTTGGGGGGGTGATGGGTCCCCTGGACGAGCCGGTGGCGGTGCAAAAGTGGGCGAGGGGGCCGAACCTGACGGCCACCATAGTGTGGATCGACCCCGCCCAGGTGGTGGCGGCGTCCTATGACATCAGCGTGGACGTGGAGGCGGAGTTCACGCAGTACAAGCCGCCCCTGCAGCGCCCCCTGCGGCCGGGCTCCTGGACGGTGCGGGTGCTGCGGCTGTGGGAGAGCGTGGCCGAGACGCGCTTCCTGGTCATGCCCCTGGCCTTCAAAGGGCGGCAGCCTGTCCGAAAAGGTGAGCCAACCCCCCCTGGCCGACGGTGCTGTCGATCGGCCGTCAGCGTTTGTGGCCTCGTTTTCTGTCGGACTGTTCTGTCGGCGACATCCTGGGAGGAAGTGAAACAAGCGCTCACTTCCTGCTCCCCTGCTATAAGCGCCTGAGATTGATGGCCCACGGTGCCTGTGTCCTTCCAGAATGTTCTTGGCTACAGTTCTTGGTTCTCATCCTCCTCAAATGTGAAGAAAGCTTCTCATTGTAGCTGAGATTATTACTTAACCCCTCTGTAAGGTGTCTGGATGCACTTACTCCGTCTGTGACTCGGAAAACAACGCCGCTTTTCTGATTTGGCGTCTTACGTGCTGTTTTCCTTTTTTAGACGAGGACAGCTGGCTACACGCTGGTCCTCCGGGCAACCTGTACATGGAGCAAGGCTTCCAGCAGCTGAACCGAGTCCTGAAGCTGACCCAGGGGGAGCGCGCTCTGGAGGAGGCCCAGAAGAACGCCCAGCTCGTGGGAAAGGACCTCGACAGCTGGATCGATGCCAGCGTCGGGGCTTTCTGGGTGACGGGGGACATTTGCACCACCCAGTCCTCGCCCTGCCCTGCCCTGGTGCCCTGCGGCACGTCCAGCTGGAGCTCCCTGTCTCCTGACCCCAAGTCTGAATTGGGGCCCGTCAAAAGCGATGGCCGCATTAGGTAGCCCTCCGGAAACCATCCCCCACCCCCTCCCTCCCCTCGGGCAAGGCTGGTAGGAATGGAGTGAGCAAAATAAACTTCTTTCAGGGTCAAGTGCATGGAGCAAGGCCTCAGGGACAGTGCGGACGTGACGCCGAGGGGCCCAGGGACAGACCGGAGATCGCGTTCAGCGGAAGCCGTGGTCGGCGCGGCAGAGCCTGCGTGAGGAAGCCGGAGAAAAGCTCTGGAATTTTGCACAACAATATTGAGACGTTTTCTTTATTTGGACTCAGTGTCACTGCTGCATCGTTCTGTGTTGTTAAGGGACACGACGTCACGAGTGCAGGCTTCGGTTTGAGGCCTTGTGGTTCGAACAAAACAAAAAAAAGAGGAAAGCGAGGGCTTCGGTTTATATTTTTGGACACTGCAAGAGATGTTAAGGACATGAAAAGTGAAATGAACATGAAGCCTTTGTTGTTTTAGTTGAAGATGGCGCTGGCCAAATGTATACATGCATAACATGTTTGATCTGTTAATTGGGAATTATTTTTTTGGGGGGTTATTGTTTGTGTAGTTTTTTTATGCTCATTGTTTGAGCCTTATTGTAAGAGCATTAGATACCGATAGAAGTGCACTTTACTGTAAGACTTCGCTACAGTGGGCCTTCCCTCAGAAGGTCATTGGTAGGAGTTCAGGCAAGGAGGAACTCGTCGGTGAGGTCATCTCGCTCACAGGACGGCGACCCCTCGTTCGTGTTTGTCCCCAGGTGCTGTCGCAGAACTGCAGCACCGCTTCACCCTTCACTCAACTGCGCAGTTGCACTGACACCACACACACACACCACTGGACAGGGTGACGGCAAAGCATGTCCTTGTGTGCAGTACGTGACAGTTGCTTGGATTTGTAAAGGTTCTCCCTTCTCATACAGATTCCCAGGGTATTTCTGACCTGGTGTTTTGTTTTTTAGATAGGCCCTTGGATGTTGGATATTACTGTATGACCATCTATTTTTTGCATAGCCAATGGCAGTTTTGGCATAGGTGGAAGTGCCTGCTTGCATCATTTAGGAATAATTGGGCCCAGAAGTTTGGTAATTATTAGAAGATTAACCACTTTGAGAGTTTGTTTTTGCAAGACTCGACTCTTGTGCGCAAGTTCTGACTTCGTTGAATTTGAATTCCTGTAGCTGACTCGGAGAAAGCCCTGAGCAGAAGCACATTGTGGTGGGTCCAAGGTCAAGTTTCATTCAAAACCGCCCTGTGTGTTCTATGTTTACAAGCCGTTACACATTTTAGCATTTAGTCAATTTTATGGACAATGTGAGCCGAGACCTCGACTTAAAAGCAAAAGCAATCATATCCAGAGCTGAAGAAATGAAGACAATGCTGGGCGAATTGGCCTGTAGTAGTACTTTGCATCATGGGAAGTCCCGCAAAATGATGAAAGTATGCCTTTTCTCGTAATGTGAAAGTTCACCGCCATTGCTATGTGATCTTATGAGTTTGAATATTGGTCATAAAACATTGCACATGTGTATCTAGTTTTTGAGCCACTTTTCAGCATGGATTGAAGTGGCCTTTTAAAAGGATAGTCGTTTCAGTGAAGTAAATATACACACACACTCACACACAGACATAGGGAAGTTATTTTTATTACATAATATTGTTACGCCCGCCAGTGCGAGGAACTCGGTTGCCTAGCGAAGAGAGAAGACCACTTTGGCCACAGCTCATCCCTACGTTGTTAGTTTGGTTTTATGTTAACAGGTGATTATTGGGACAAGACAAGTCATCTGTGTGGTGGCATCCTGAAGCAGTGTTAACATGCTTGTAAGCAGCCCTTCTTAATGCTGGAATAGGGGAGTGCTGCTCATAAAATCCTCTAGTTTACTGTTACTTAAATTTCAGTGTGTGGTTGACTGATTGGATATTAAAATGATAAATCACAAACGTTTTTGAGTGGCCTTTTTTTTTTCTTTTTTGGCACAAACGTATTCTTTAGTTTATACATTTTGAGTAGTTGAACAGTCCACTCAGTATGTTTGTACAAAGTTTGAGCTAGAGATGTTACTACATGAGTGTTTGTTTTTTAGTTTTTGTGGCCACTGGGGGGCGATGTGTGAATATGTTCTTCACCAGCTATATGGATATTGTGAGCCAGCTTGACAAAACCATGTTAAGCTTATACATGTTTATTTATTATTGTGTTATTTTTATTGTTCAGAACCAGTTAGGGATTATTAATACATTTGTTTTGCGTAGGCAGTGTATCGGTCCTAGCCATGGGTACTTAGGGGGCTTATCGTAACTGTGGCTACATTAGTAGGTTTTGTCACTGGTTTTTGATAAGCTCAAAGAAAGATTTGTTTTTAAGGGATTCTATGAGGTTCTAGGAAAATATTGTAAGTACTAATGAGATATTAACACACTGGGGGTTTACCCTGCCAAACTCCCCTACCTATTCTCCCCACAATTGAATATAACAAATTCCATTTGGTCTCCTGACTTGCCATAGATGCTGTTCAAAAAAATAATGTGTATAAGCTGAACATGTTTTGGTACACTTGGCTCAGTGTATACGGAGGCAGCTGCAACTGGATTTGATCAATTTCTCCCTCCACACTCAGCTGAGTGGACACTTTGAGTGGCATTGTGCTGACAAGCCAGTTAGGGCAGGGAGCTCAAAACTGCAGTTCAGTACTCTGCTCAACAGTCCTAGGCCATCTCCCAACTGTAGGAACCCAGTGCCTTTGGTTAGGTGGCCCTTCAGTTTACACCCTGCATCCTGGTTCCATGATCTAGCTGTTCCTCTAACTATCCAGGAAATACAGTACTATTCTGTTTTTAGTATAGCCAAAAGGTATTTATGCCTTTTCATGTTTCCATTTGATATCTGCTGCAATTAACATCTATAAGTATCTTGTGCAGGCTTATTGTTACTCTAACTAAATAACCAAATAGTCTTCACACATACAGGTAACTGCCAATTAAAGGAGTGAGTAAATGAGGGATACGGAGTATATTGAAAGCAGGTGCTTCAACACAGGTGTGGTTCCTGAGTTAATTAACCAATTAACATCCCATCATGCTTAGAGTCATGTTTAAAAATTCTGGGCAGGTCCAGTTGCACATTATTTTAGAAAAAGAGATCTCAGTGAAAGAATGGTGATTGGGCAGAAAAAGAGCTCAAATCTTGGAACAGGGCTAAGCTGCTGATGGCATGGAGGTTTGAGGGAAAGACATCAACTAAGGTCAACTGTGGTCAAAAGCACATATTCCTTGACCTTGCTGTCCATGCATTGGTTCGAGATGCAAGACAAAACAGATGAGCAACTGAATCGTTTGACTGCAAATATCAATCTAGGGCGTGAACAGGCAGTTTCATCAAGAACAGTCCATCAAGAACTTCACAGGGAGGGTTACTGTGGTCAGGTTGCAGTGCATAAACCCCTTATTACATCTAAAAATGTGAGTAAAGCGGTGCAAAGAACACAGGCAGTGGTCTACTGAGCAGTGGAAAAAAAGTCATGGTCAGATGAGTCATCCTTCACACTGTTCTCAACAAGTGGACGAGTGCATGTGTGGCGCACAACAAAAGAAACCTACAGGCCTGCTTGTTTCCCATGGGGAAGTGTTATGGTGTTATGGGGTGGGGTGGATTTTCCTGGCATAGTGTAGGCCCACTCAACTGCTTAGAGGGAAAGGTAAATGTGAATAAATACAAAGCCATTCTGAGTGATGTTAATTCCACTATTAATTTAGTCAATGTTTGCAATCAAGCCAACTGTCCAGCATCAGGAAGACTGCTGTTGGTTTTCTCACTGACTGCTTGTCTAGATCTCAGTGGCACAGCCATAGGGCCATATTCAGCAGTCGAGAATTACTGGATCATGAGACCTAGCCCCTCTAGGCGGGTTCCTCCTGAGAAATGTCACTAAGACATTGACATTTTTACATTTTAGGCATTTAGCAGATGCTCTTAGCCAGAGCGACTTACACAGTTTACATTTCTTTACATACAATCCATTTATACAGCTGGATATTTTACTGAAGCAATTCAGGTTAAGTACCTTGCTCAAGGGTACAACAGCAGTGTCCCACCTGGGAATTGAACCTGCAACCTCTGAGTTACAAGCCCAGCTCCCTAACTAAGGAATGTTTATGTAACCCTTGTAGCTAATTCACTACAAGAGTAGTAGACTATTATGATTTTATGAATGGCCACTGAAAATGTACACTAAAATGTAGCCTATCACCACTGTCAATGTATGCTACGTTAGCTAACGTTACCCTAAATTAGCCTATCACCACTGTAGTCTGACTAAAAAGTGGTTTGCTTAGCAGTCAGCTAGACAGAGACAGCTATGTTTGGCTAGCGACTACACAAAACTACGTAACCACATAGCTATCGATAGATGATCTCTGGAGATGAATAGCATTAATCTGGTTATAGTGCAAGCAGTCAACTTTTTTATAATGTGAAAGATCTCTACACCTACATCATGCTTCGCTTGGCTTCAGATCAGCAGTCTGAGTTACAACTCCCCCTGCACACCAAAGTTGTCCCAAGCATCACTGCGTCATCTTTGCTGAGCAAAGATTTTGTAGTAACAACGAGATCTGCCTGCTTGGGACGGGTCCACTTCACCACCACACACACACAATGACGGTGATCAGGAGAGCAAGCAGCAATCTTGGCTTTGTACAAAATCTTGGCTATACCGAAGTTAAGTCATTTTATGTACAGTAGTTCACCACTTTTATTCAGTATTACACTGAATCAGTAAATTAAAAAAATACAACTCAGACTCCTCAATTTTAGATACGGTGATGGTTGAACACTGAAATGTGTGCAGCCTTCACCAGAAGTTGTCAATTTTGCTATCAAATTTCAGAAGCACAAAACAAACAGGAATATTTTTTGCATTTTTCCTAATGTGAAAAAATATATATATAATAACAACCAATTAGTTAACTTCACTGATAAATTATCTTCAAAATATTATCAAAGTAAGTTTTAAAAAATGTTTTAAAAGTGTTCTGTGGGCAGTGTTGTCAAATTCATTTTGCTAGTAACTGTCACGTGACAACAACCAGATGTATTTCTTATTTTCCTGTTGGCAAAGACATGGAAGGAAACCTTAAAAGAAAATCAGAAAGAGGAAACGCACCTCAAGATCTTGAACTCAGAGCTGTGCATGTAAATTGTACAACAAATCAGTCAGTGGCATGGAAAAATATTTTGAGATGTCATACATCTCTGTAACACATAACATTTCTATTGGTCCAGGGTCAAACAAGGCATGGAACATCAATCAAGGAATGGCTTGAAATGTATTGAGCTAGGCTAATGAGGTGAAATTGAAATACCCCTCCTCCCCGCCATTTGGTTTTTTCAGAGACTGGGTGGTGTACAGGGCAACATATATGGACCAGTTGAGACTTTGAGACATCGAATGGCAGTAGTTCATCAAAACATGCAATTTCATTCATAAAACTGTTGTGATACCCGTGCTGGTTTGTCAGAACTCTATGTTTTGATAAATTAATTGACCTATAAAACGAAAATGTACGTGCTCACGGGGAATGACAATAAAAAGCAATCCGATTTTGATCTGCCTACGTATATGAGCAATGCCAGTGGTTCTTTGTTATCTCAGGAAGTTAAATATACAGTATTTCTGAAAGAAAACACATAACTTGGGTATTTACACTATATCCTACAGTTGGGAGCACGTGTTAATAAAGATTAACAAAAGAGATCATATAAAATAAACTATATAAGTAATGTTGTATGTTTTATGCTAAAAAAATCTAAAAAACATACATTACTAATACAATTGTTTAGAAAAATATATTTTGTTTTATTAATAATATTTATTTTCCAGAAAACATGTGGATCACAATTATTCATACCCCTAACTATTCTTTTCAATTTAATCCAACAAAAACAAATCTTCATAAATATACAACTTATTTGAAGTTTGTTGAAAGGTTATGGAACTATATAGTGGCCTACATTGGTTTCCTGTTTCCTTAGGGTATAAAAAGGAGGGAACACACATTTGAAATACTGTGGTCAGCCATCATCATGGTGAAAGGCAAAGAACTCCCTGAAGGCATCTGTCTGAGGTTAGGTTATTGACCTCTACAGATCAGGAGATGGCTACAAACAACTAAAAAGTTAAAAGATACTGCTTTCCACTGTTGTGTCAATTATTAGGACGTTTAAGGCCACTGGAACAGTGGCTAACCTGCCAGGTAAGAGGACGCAAGTCTATCTTGCCCCCATGTGTAGTGAGATGGATGGTTCAAGAGGGAAAAAGAAGTGCAAGGGGCACAGTTCAAGATCTCCAAAACAACCTGGCATCTTGGGGTTACAAGGTGTCTAAAGCTACCATTTGACGATGCCTACATGACAATGAAGGAAGCCTCTTTTGAAGACATTTCACCGAAAAAGGTGTCTTGAATTCCTCAAACTACATCTGAACTACAATTATAACCGTGTCTTGTGGCCAAATCAAGCTTTTTGGACATGTACATCAGCGTTATGTTTGGCGTCCAAATAATGCAAGTAATGTTGAAAAGTACCTCATGCCTACTGTGAAACATGGTGGTGGATCTTTCATGCTTTGGGGTTGTTTTGCATCCACAGGTCCTGGGGCCCTTATTAAAATAAATGGAACCATGAACTCCAGCATGTACCAAGATATTTTGTCCAAAAACCTTGTTCTCTCTGCCAGGAAGCTACACCTTGGCCGCAGATGGACCTTCCAACAAGACAACGATCCCAAACGTACCTCCAAAGCAACTAAGAAATGGTTGACAAAGCACAAGATCAATGTCCTGACGTGGCCATCTCAGTCTCCAGACCTGAATACAACTGAACATTTGTGGTTTTTTAAAAAGCAGTCCACAAACGTCAACTCGAGAATCTGAAGGAACTACAACAATTCTGCATGGAGGAATGGTTGAGGATCCTCCCCAATAAGTTTCATACCCTCATACGACACTACAGAAGGTGATTACTTGCTGTTATAATGGCCAAGGGAGGAACCACAAAGTACTGATAACAGGGGTGTGAATATTTGTGATTCTTGGTTTTTCTGGGAAAAAATATATAATTTGTGAACCGTTCGATTGTGGTTCGTGCCAATGCATTATTATTAAAGAATATGATTTTCGGAATTTTTTGAGCATAACATATACCTCATTACCTACATAGTTTATTTTATACGATCTCGTTTGTTCATCTTCATCAATGGTTTGAATAAAGTATAGAATAGAGTTTACTGCATATATATAAATATATGTAAGTAATGCTATCTGATAGCCTACAGGAAACTGAGACTTCCTGCCAGGCGCTCTCCAGAGTGCTGAACATCATTTCTGGAACTGACGTTGCACCTTTGACACGACTTGATTCATTTCCCATCCACTGGGAATGTTTTCCATTTTTAAAATATTCCGTGTATTTCGCGGAAATGGCCTTCTGCAGCTCGCACAGTTCCTGCCCAAAGCGTCCGTCAACACAAGAGAGAGTGAGTGAGACTCGGAAAGACGAAGATAAAAGAGGGAGGGAAAGAGGGAGGGAGAGAGACAGTAGCACTGCATCTCGCTGTGCTTTAAAGGGGCTGCTCTTGACGCTGTCTCTGAGATTTGGGCTGAACTAATCGATGCTATGGAGCCGATTTCAGAATACCAGACCGCTGTGCACAGTGAGGTGGTATACCCCGACAGCGCGTATGGGTCCTACGCAATGGACACTGACACGGAGGATGTCCAGACCCCTTCCACGTCCGCGTTTTCTTACGATGAGGAATTAGTGCATAAGGTAACTATGACTTTTTTAAATTAAATGACTTACAAATACTTTAAAGATATACTCATACGATTATTAATTTTACTATTATTATTACGCAATAATATTAAAGTGGCACACACGACAAAGAGTGGGGCTAACTTAGCTTGTTATACACTCTTTTCAGTGCGTATGGCCATCTGCACCATTTGTATTTAATGTGAATAATGTACTCATCATCAAACATTCTCAAAATGAGAAAATGGAAAGATTGATGATATTTTATCAACTAAGGCGCAGGCTGATGGACGCCTTTGCGTACATCGATACAGTTGAATAAATCCCAATGTAACATAGCTACATTCATTTAAATAGACGCTATTATGGAAGATTCAAACACCATGTGTTCTTTTGATTTGGTCAATATATTTTGCATTGCCGTTTACTATGTCCGTTCCCGAATAACGTTGCGCGCTACGGTAAATAAGTTCCCTGTAGTGCGTACAACGATGTAGTTAGCTAGCCTATTTACAGACATCCTGTCCTTTCTAATGCGTCACCTCTTCGTACAATAGCAAGTTAAAATAGCTGTAACTGCGTAAATGGAGTAAACCGCTAACATAAAGCTTTGAACTAGAACTAGGCTATGCCTGTGGGTATCCCGCGCAGTCCGTGCTTGGTTCTGTCCTGTTGGCAAAAGTTAGGTTTGCTTAGTGAACAGCAGGGTATCGCACATCTCTGTGAGCAACACTGCACCGCAGTGTAGCATTGTAATTGAGTCCCACCAGCCACTGCGGATGAGAAACTACAGTAAAAGTAGTCTTAATGTATTTTCTTCTAGCTCCGATTTAATGCAGCTGTGTCAACTTTAAATACGCGTTACAGTGATAGAGAGAATATGGTCAAATAAGTTATTTGGCATATAGGCTCTTTTGCATTTATTTATTTGCCTGTGATGCCAAAGTTAATTTTAAAGTGTGGCTTTCCATAGACGTGTATATATACTGCAGGTCATCTTGCCTGTTGGACCTATTAGAGCAAAATTCATAACTTTGATTCATCTCACAGTTTATCTTGAATAGTCAATTACAGCATATTGCAGCATTGAAAACAATGTGATTCAGCCGACATGTAGCCAATCAATTATTATTTCCATCTATATGTATTTCTGTGAGAGTCACTTAAATGATGAATGGTCTGTATTATGGATAGGAGTGTTGTTGTGGAGTATCTGATTGTTGACTAAGCATTCTGTGATGTGTGAGGGAATAATGCTTGCGTAGTTAACCCATGTGTTTAGAGGCATTTTTGGGGCTTTTTTTGCTGCCAATGCAGATAGCCTAATGCTCAGTCCAGCTTTACTGCAGTGTGAGTTTTATTTCTCTCGGTAATGACGACACCATCCCAGGAACTTTAGGTTTGGTTAGCAGTACAGGAGCTATGAGTATATCTTCCAATCCCTGAATGTGTGTGAGACCCCCTGGGGATTCATTCCCGATCATGTCCAAAATCCCCAAAAGACTGGTGAACCTTTAAGGAGGCGGGACTTCAATATGGCACGATCGATCCCCTGCTCATAGGTTCAGCAATGGAACAGGTGTTTAGAAAGTGAGACTCTGCTGTCACTCAGATGATCACCACATCAGAAACGGCAAGGAATTTTTAAAAAAACACAGCACTGAAGGAATAGTCTCATTCCACGTGTAATTCATTTTCTGTTGATGTGTAAAACAAACTAATATGGCACAAACATAATGAGGTGATGAGAAATGACTGCTTTTTCCTCTTTCTCTCTTGGCTCACATAACTTCTTCACATTTAGGTATGTGTTATTAATCCCCTAACCAGCCCCTGGGTGAGCATGACCGGTGAAGTGAAGTCCTGGCTGAGTCACGTTCCGCCTGCCCTCCCTTAGGGAGTGCCTCACGAACACGCAGCTGTCTCAGCTGCCAGCAGTGCACGTGAGCTCAGACGCAGGCGCAATCTGCCTCTGTGTTCTCGGTTTCACATCACATAAAGTGAAAGAACATCGCTGACGAACCCTTTTATGTATGTGAATAGCCTACGTGCAATATCTAATGAATGATAATCACAGTGTGAAGTGTAGCACACAGCTTAGAATTTGCTTCTCTCTGGATGATTTTTACCTTAAATTATTGAGTTCTGTCAGATTCTGACTGGCTGTTATGGAGTGTGATTATTGATTGACCGCAGATCAATACCGCACCTCTGAATTTGACAGGGGAGACATAACCAGAAAGCATAAGAACGGCACGCACAAAGGATGCGTCTCTTCTCCCGCAATCGCCCCTCCCCCCCAATGCGCCGAAAAGCTGTTGTGCTCTTCACAGGTAACGTGGAACATTGCAACATTATAATGAGGTGAGACAGATGGCTGATGTGCGACCCAACACCTCTGGGCGGAATGGGGTGTGTTCCATACTGAGGGACTCCACGCTTTGTATCAGGACAGAGCGTCAGACTACAAGAAGCCTCTGGCGGCAAAGGCATGGATGGGGAAGAAAATCCTAAGAAAGGAAGGCAGTGTGATGGTTTTAACACAGGAGACAGATACCTTTGAATCGGCAGGGTTTACTGTATTGTCTTCCATGTAGATGTAGAGGTGAAGTAACAAGTACTTCTTACCTCACTTGGTACCATTACATCTTCCCGTGGCTGTAGTAGTGAGAGCTGAATAGTGCTCAGGTGAGGATGACACATCCCGTTTCCTTTAGGCCATGTTAATAAGAGCAGGATGAAAAGAAGGCTCTTTGACACATCTTAGCTGGTACCCTGCCTCCGTGCTTCAATCTGAGGCGGAGAGTTTGCCTGCTTGTCTGCACAGAGTTTTATTAAGAGCCTCAGGAAACACCCCCTCAGGAGCCGTTTTTAAACTCGCCATGTCACCTCGTGACGGAGTGACGAATAAGGGTCAGAACACTCCAGTTCATTTGAATTTGAATTTGAACACTCAAGAGTGCTGTCTCTGAGTAGAACTCTTTTGCCCTTGAAGAAGGAAGTGAAAACCTTTTTTTTTTTTTAAGTTAGCCATGTTAAATCCGTGTTAGCCATGTTAAATCATTTTTTTCAGAGTAAGTTGATATTTTAATAAAAGTAGTGTTCCTCTAAAGGGGACTCAGTAATCCACAATTTAGAGATGGATTTGGTTTGGCACATTTTTCTGGTTACAGACGCTTTTATGTGTAGACAGGAGAGCTAACACAGATATAGCTTATTTGTATTTATGAGTGGTATTAGCATTGTAATGACAGATAATATAGTGATCTAAGCAATCTCTATAAACTAAGACTGTTTGAGCTGTTTGGAACTTCTTCTAATGTTGGAGAGAGTTGGAGCATGGGTGGGGATGGCTGCTGTAGCTTCTGTATGCTTAAATGACCTATAATATGGTAGAACTGGCTGGACACTTTCAAATATTACAAATGAATAAATTACTATTATAAGGATTTTAAGTAATTAAGGTCCAATGTCCAAAAAGCATACAAGCAAAGATGGTGCATGTGGGTGCGTTACTCTGACCACAAGCCTGGAGTGACAAATCATGCACAGTTCTTTCAGGAGCCTCGGAGTGGGGGAGGGGGAGGAGGAGGAAGGCAAACGCAGACCTCTGGTGAGTCAGGCCTTGGAGCTCCACAGGAAGACACACAGTAAATCAAGATAACATCAAGCTCATTTGCTTAACATTTCTAAAACTGCTAAAAACCCTATTAAAACCTAAGCAATTATTCTACACAACCCTTAAAACCTGAGGGTTTTCTGGAAAATATTACTGGTTTTCTTTTGTATTTGGAATCACAGGCATTTCATGCTTAAGACAGGTCTTAATGGGTTAAGTGCACACCGCCAACATACAGTAATCGTGATAATAATCCATGCTCTTCTGATTCCCAGTGGAATCACCATTTTAGTGATGGAGTCACGTTTTAGCAATGTCCTTTTTAAGGACAATAAAATGACAAGCTCCAGGCCTACATATTTCTTAATTAGTTTACTTCGCTTACTTCACTAAGATTTAAACAGTTCCAAAAAACTATTAAAAAGAGAAGACCAGGCAGCTCTTCCCTACGGACATGTAGAATTTTATAGTGGGTACTGCTATTTTTGCATACTGGTATTACAATGTACCTTTCCTCCCGACTATATTTTTGGCAGATATCTTTAGTTTAAGAATGGGTCTTCCATAATACATATAGACTCAAGTCTCAAGGTGCTCAACTTGTCCTGTTATTATTTAAAAATACATAGTTACAAATAAATAGTTTCAGTAATATTGTTTTATTAGTATATATTAATTTAATTACAATTTTGAATAGCAATAGTAGTAGTAACTAGTTGTGGTAATAGTTTTAGCTTTTGGCAAAATTCTGAGGGTAAGCAGGCCAGTGCAGAGATGACAAACCTCTGGTGGAACCATATTGTTTATGGAAATGTGCTGGGTAGGACAATACTGTAATGAGCCATCTATCAAAAAGACAAAATGAGACCAATGTCTGTGCCAACTGCACTGTGGAACCCCACTGCAATATGTTACATCACTGCAAATGTTAAACTCAACAATGCCACAGTTATGACACGTGTGTGCTGATGTGTGGTGGATAATGGCACAAGTATGTATAATCTCTGCTCTCGCCACAACAGTTCCTTTCCACCATGGAGTCAGTATCTACACAAAACCAAAGACTATCTTATTGTCAGCCATGATACTAATCCACTGTAACGGTGCATTGTGGATTGTAGTCGGCCTTGTAACTCCACTAGTTTTAGCCTGGAACCCAGGGCATCAATATTCAGCATCTATTCAAAGCTCTACCAGGTCTTCTGTTGTGTTTCTCCTTTGTATCTTAAGTTGCCATACCCTGTCTTTGAATGAATTTCCAGACTTTTCAGACTTTCATCTTAAGTAATTCATTCAGTGCCCCTAATTCTGTCTTTGAAGAAGTTTGTACAAACACATCTACAAGTCTGTCGGTTCTGCTCCATCAGTGTCTGTTCCTCTCTCCTCTAAACATGTCATTACGAGTGGCTCCTTTGCTGTTTTTTGGTGGAATGGGATCCCCCGCAACCTTCCCCAGATAACCTTGATCACGATGTTTCACGTTGTTATCCGGCACACTGAGAGAGGGACTTATAGCATGCAGCCCCTCCCTTGATCTGTGCAGTGGGTGGTTGTTATGAGGGAACAGCAGCCCCACTTCCTCTCTCTCTCTCTCTCTCTGTCTCTCTTGCATGGTTAATTCGATTTTGTGAAATCATCTGGATGTGCTGCATTTTTAGTTCAATTCCGCCAAGGTACCCAGGACATCTGTTGGCTTCCAGGCCCATTCGGCTGAGGGAGTCGTGTTTGAGTTAAATGGTCCTGTTGATTTCTCGAGAGCCCTTGCTGTGTGATGAGTCATCTGGACTGTGAGGAAGCGTGAGGATGCACAGTAAGGACACACTTGAGTTTGTCGTGCAGCCTTCGTCTCTTTCTTTCTCTTCGTAGCAAATTCCAGAACAGTGGCTCCACTGACGTTTAAATGAAATCAACATGCAGGGGCTTTGGTACCCTGGCTGCGCAAATAAATACGTTGCCACGGCAACGGCATCATTCCACCTTCCCCCATTTCACCTCTCTTCCCCATTCCCACCCCAGTGAAGTTGCAGAATCGTGAGGAGCTTAGCACATGCATTAAAGTTGGATGAAGCCAACATGAAAAAGTAATAGAGCTGCATAGCTGCAATCCCCCATTGGCACACAGCAGACATCAAACAGCGCCTGCTTCACCAGCGGAAACCCTCTGCATTGGGACAGTGACCATATCAAGAAAAGCTAGAGCTTATTATGCCAAAGGTGAACTCAACTGTTTATTTAAGACAGGTGGAAAAGATCACTAAGCCTCGAATAGCGTAGTGGTTTAATGCACTCGCATTGACTGGTGCTTTGCGAGTGTGAGCTACCTATTGCGGTCGCGGTTCGAAACCCGACTGCGTCAGACCGGCCCTGGCTGGGAGCCCCAATCGGGGGCAGCATTTGGCTGTCCGCCCCAGGGAGAGGGGGGAAGGTGAGCTGGCACGAGCTCGTCAAGAAGCGCGAAGCGTGTCTCCAGAAAGTAGGTGGGTGAATTTAGTCACGGAGGAGGCGGATCATCGCTGGCCTCAGAGAATATCTTGCCCCATAGAGACGGGTGGCGAGTTTGTGGGGGAGGGCAAATTGAAATAAATAGAGGGTATAATTTGGAGGAAAATGGGGAAAAAGTCAGAAACAAAAATGTAAAAAAAGATAATTGAATACTGATTAAATACTATTTACTATAACAGTCGATGTTTTCCATTCTCACATGCTGTCAGAACTGGCTGAATTAGTGCTGTGACATACTGTCCATGTTTCCGTTTGAATACCCTGGCTGCTTCCCTAGAGTCAGCATTACTGGAATAAGTGGGTTCTGTTTGGGAAATGGCAAAATGACAACAGGCATTTTTTTTGTGAGTTGCTGCAGTTATGCTACACTTTGAATTATGTTCAATTTTCTAGTGTCTATGTGACTGGAAGATGCTTACAGACACACTTACTCACTCCCATCAAATCTGTTACTAGATCAAAACATGAAAGGCTTTCCATTTTATTTCTCAGCTTTTGATTGAACATTTAATTGAACATTTATTGATGAGGCATTTTAATGCATTTTCTTTGATTTCTTTATTACTGTGCATTTAGTACACAAAGCTCATAATATCTCACTGTTTAAAATGAGGGCTGTGCCATTTTAAATATTTGTGGTTTGTGAAATTAAGGTTTATGTTTAGTTTAAATTTCAAATTATTCAATTGCAAAACACCATGTCAGTTTCTTCTTGTTCATTACACGTTGTGCTGTCTTATTGTGGTGCCTAATGTACTAAACTCTGCAACTGTCTGCACCCAAAATATAAACATCCCTTTGAGCCACTGTTTAAATATTTATGTGCTCCAAAATGTAACTATATACAATCATCCAACCTGCAGATTTCAAAGCCTCATTTTGTACCAGCAAGGCAAAAAGGTGAAGATTTTTACAGCTCCATATTGCTGTTTCACTTTATTATTCTTTAGCTGGAGCATACTGGAGAGCTTTATCAGCAGGAAGGAACAACCAGGGGGATACAAAAAATATTGTTTCAATGATAGAGATCCAATGGAAAATGCAATTATTGTGAATACAAGCAGAATAGAACATTTTCTATCCTTCTGAGGAGTGCAGAATTGTAAAGCACCAGATAGGACACAGCGAGCTGTCTGCTAGTCATGTGATCAGTCAGACTCCAGGGGCAAGAAGTGATTACCATGGTGATGAGGGAGGTGGATACCCATGCCTGGTTCCTCACGCAGACCAATCACCCCCGTGGAGGATGATGTGTGTGTGTGTGTGTGTGTGTGTTTAAGATAGGACTCAATGTCCACCAGGGTTCCAAATTAAGCAACTCCTCCACTGTGGCACTAATGTAGGTTTTAGCTGGATTTTTCCAGTTGTGAGAAAATGAAGCGAAATGTTTACATTTCTCTTTTGGGAAATTAGAAATCTGTTCAAACGAAAAGATAAAAATAAAATACAAGATGTTCAGTCTTAATATGTTATTTTTTTCAATACTATATATATATATATATATATATATATATATATATATATATATACAGTGAGCACCATAATTCGTTGGATAGTGACACATTTTTTGTTATTTTGGTTCTGTACTTTAGCACTTTGAGTTTGAAAGGATAGGTTGAAGTGCAGACTGTCAGCTTTAATTTGAGAGTATTTTCATCCATATCGGATGAACCATTTAGAAATGACAACACCTTTTGTACATGGTCCCCCCATTTTACCATTTTAAGGTACTACAAGTATTTGGTGAATTGGCTTCACAGATGTGTTTCATTAGGCAGGTGTATTCATTTGTGTCGTTAGTGAATGCAGACGAGAGCTGTTGATGTCTAGTCCTGATTCTAGACTTTGCAATTGCCTTTGGAGATTGTTGTTGGGGTGTGATAACATGAGGAAGACAGCAGTGTCGATGCAAATTAATCTGGCCGTCATAAGGCTCAGAAATGAAAATCAATCAATCAGGAACATTGCAAAATCCCTGGGCATGCCCAATTCAACAGTTTGGTTCATCATTAACAAGAAAAAAACAACTGGTGAACTCAGTTATGTGAAAAGACCTGGTAGACCGAGGAAGACCACTGTAGTGGATGACCGGAGAATACTCTCTATGGTGAAGAAAACCCCCCTAACAACGGCCCAACAGATCAAAAACACTCTCCTGGATGCAGGTGTAGATGTGTCACAGTCTACCATATGTAGAAGACTACACCACCATAACTACAGAAGATACACTACAATATGCAAACCACTGATAAGGCTGAAGAACAGAAAGGCAAGTTTGCTAAAAAGCACCTAAAAGAGCCCCAAGAGTTGTGGAACAAAGTCTTGTGGACAGATGAGACATGTACCAGAGTGATGGAAAGAGGAAATTGTGGAAAAAAAGGAAATGCCCATGATCCAAAGCATACCACCTCATCCATATAACATGGTGGAGGGGGTGTTGTGGCTTGGGCCTGTATGGCTGCCAGTGTAACGGGCTCATTTGTCTTCATTGATGATGTGACTGCAGACAGAAGTAGAACAATGAATTCTGAAGTCTACAGAAATATTTTATCTGGTCAGATAAAACCAAATGCGTCCAAACTGATTGGACGGCACTTCATCATGCAACAAGACAACGACCCGAGACATACTGCTAGAGCAACAATGGGGTTTTTGATGGCCAAAAAGTGGAAAATCCTTGACTGGCCGAGTCAATTCTACATTATGTTAAACTGTCCAATGAATTATGGTGCCTGAAAATGGGGGGGATTATGTACAAAAGGTTCTATAATTTCTAAACGGTTCATCCGATATGGATGAAAATACCCTCAAATGAAACTGACAGTCTGCACTTCAACCTCATTGTATCCTTTCAATCTCAAAGTGCTAGAGTACAGAACCAAAATAACAAAAAATGTGTCACTGTCCAATGAATTATGGTGCTCACTGTATATATATATGTTATTAAACAAACATATACAATAAATCACACACACAACACACACGCACGCACACACACACCACACATACAGTGATAAGCTGTATATTAATTTGACCATTCTCTCTGCTGTTGTCCACAGACCATTCTGGTGGGAGACAGTGGAGTGGGAAAGACGTCACTACTTGTACAATTTGACCAGGGCAAATTCATTCCAGGGTCCTTCTCCGCAACTGTTGGCATTGGATTCACGGTAAGTCTCTCTTTTGCCACCGAGTTGGCCCATGTCTTCAGTGGCTGAAAGGAGCCGCCCTCCTGCTCCTCTAGTGACATAATTCTGTTTGGTTCATGGACAGGTGCTGCTCTGTGGTCTTTGTTGTGCCCCCTTTGAAAAACAAATCAGACACCAATTTGTGCTGTAATGAGAAACTGAAGTGTTTTGAGTGATGCTGAGGATGGTGTGTCTGACTGAATTTATTAAAGATAATGGCTGAAACTACTGTGAATTCAATGAAACATTCATGTCGTAAACAGAGGGGGAACAGTAGTGGACTTTAAGGCATTTCTTGTTTTTTAGAATTTCTCTGTAATGTCATCCTAAAGAACGGCGTTAGCTGAAAATCTTCACCATGTGGCTGTTTTCTGGGCCGGATGATTGAGATTAAAGGATCCTTCTATCCATGTTGATTTACATTGTCGTGAGCAGTGTTGTCAAATGGGTGGACAGTTGTAAAGCTGGTGATGAACATCTGAATTGGTCTGCATGTATTGCTGTTGCTTTACATTGTGACAACAACAAAAAACGGATTGCTGTGCTATGGATAAGTTGTTACACTCAATCACTTCTGCACAACTCTACTTGCTACATTGATTTTTATTTTCCCAAAGACAGTTCCTTGTGTGTTGTGAATGTACAGACTGTGGGTGTATGTATTTAATTCACAATGATTGCTTTCTATAGTACAGTAGCAGCTTTGCCTTATTAATTGTATATCTATAGTGCACTACAATACATGTAAGACATGATCTACATGAAATAGTGTGGTTTTCCCAACTGAGAACAATCTATGTCTTCAGATGCATGATGGGATAGCAACATCGTATACCTTATATGCATATCTAGGGAGCTGTGTCATTGAGCAGAGAAGTTTTAAATGGTATGCTTAGGCAGACACGCAAGCTGTATGGGCCTCGGTGCCTTGTGTAACACAGATATGCATTACCCCCCTATGTTCTTATCTCAGAATCTTTGATTCGCTGTACCTCAGGTGGTCTCTCATGCTATTGTTGCAGCAGTTTGTTCTGCTGTTCTGTTAGAGTGGGAGAATATGAGCCATTGTGTGGTCTGAACTGTACTGATTGTGGTTGAGACATAGTTATACAACTCCTGGAGGGCACACTTACCAGAATGATCTGTGCTTGATGAAGTAGTCATTTTGAGGTAGTTAACTGGGTGGGACCATGGGTGGGACTAGCCAATGTCACTTCTTGTTTCTGAGGACATAGAAGGATAAAATGATAAGATTATATGTTTATATATAGAATGTATCTGGCCTTAAAGCGCATGTTGCAAACTACTTTTGGGAGTAGGCCTGGTTGTTTTTTCTGAAGAAACCCACATCATACATTAGATATAACCTGTCATATGGTAATGCTGTAATAGTCTATGACATTCTGTTATGGACATACACTGTGCACATTTGAGTTTGCTTTATGGCTGTGTGTAAACTATTTTCCACTGCACTATGCTTTAAAAGTAGGCCTGTCTAATTTTGGGCAATCACATATGCATTACTGCTAACTGTTACACAATGTTACATAATTATAGTCTATTTTTTCCTTCACATTTCCAAACACTTCTTGCGCAATCCGATTTCCACTGGGTCATTTTTTGTTCCAGCGCCGCAAGTAGCTATATGAATGTGTTGGTCAAATAATCTCATTTCTATGCTGTTGGTTTCAGGAACACGCACTCCAGAAGCACAGGTGGTGGTAAATCGCTAATGTTGGGATATACACCTCATAAACAATCAACAAGAGAACAAAACTGCTTGCCTGAAAATGGAAACATCTCAATAGCAGCCTCCATGCGGTCACAGAAGTAACCAACTGGAAAGATAGGAGGCGAGCCCTCTATGAGTTTTATAACTTTTTTATAACTATTGAAGGGAGTCTTCAGCTGCTCTACCCTATTTGTGAACGTTGGTTTAAAGAGGCCGGGAAATGTGGTGCTTCAGGACAACATTTCAATGGCCTTGATTTCAATGTTATGAGAGCCCATTAGAAGGTCTAGTTGGGAACACTAGAGGGAGACACATACCAAAGATGTAGCAGACTGTGTCCATCGCTTGAGCTCTTCTGCACTTGAGCTCTTCTACCTTCCTTGTCCGTTATTGAGTTTTGGTTGTATTTCCAACAGATTTTCCACGCTTTTAACAATTGACGAGTCTTAGTTTGTGCATATTCCTGACGCCGACTACATGAAAGTCTACCAAATGTACAAAAGTATCTCTGTTATCACATTTTTTCATCATCCAGAAATGAGTGGTCTACGATGCATTGTGTAATATGTGATACCTAATGCATCCCAAATGTCCCCTGTCGAGCTAAAAACTTTGGAAACTATCCCTTGTAATTTATTACCGGTAGCAAGGGAATTTTGTAGGTATGTACCTTCCTGCAACTATTACTTATAGTCTTGCTTACTGTAACCTTAATAATGACTTAATAATCTACACTAAATGCGTAATTAAAGCCCACTGCATGCAAACAGAGTTATTTGTGGCAAACCATAATAGCTATATATGTATATGTATAATGTTTGTTTAGAGTATCATTGCATAGATATTCAGCTATACGTAATCGTCAAGTCCGGCTTTCCTTCACGGATAACGCCCTTGTGTAAAAACGATTATTTTGCGCATTGTTTCCTGCACACCCTTTCCGCGTTTAGCGTTTCTTTGCGGCGCTGTCATGAACACACCGAATCCAGTCCTCAGAAATATCTGACATTTGGTGGGCTCCTCCTTTGCAATTATCTGCTTCTGCATCACCTGTTGGATTATTTGTCACTCCTCGATTCGTCTGCATTCGTCTGTGGCTAAACGCCGCCACATCTAGGGCAATTCGTTTGAAGAGTCTCGCTGCAAAAGAAAAGGGTTTTTTTACTACATCCTGGACAACTTAGTGTATCGTGAGGGTACTTGCTATGCGAGACAAGAAGGAAGATGTTTCCTTCGCAAGTTGCGTGATCGATTGTAGCCGAATTGTATCCGCCAATCCTCCGTTTTCACAACGTGATGTTTACAAGACTGCAGATTGTATCGCACATTAATTGTTGATTTGAGAAGAGTGTTGTTTGTTCCATACGATAAGCGTGCTCCGTTTGTTACACACGATATCCCGTTGCGCGCATAGTTAAGTAGCGTACATCTGTTGGTGAGATGTCAACCAAAAAGGACTCGAAGTCAGGAAAGCATGTTCGAAATGGAACATCAAAACATTTTTTGGAAAGATGTGCTTCGACTAATGAGTATTTTGATATCGCTTTCAAGGTGTGTATCATTTATATCTATCTATCTGTTTATGTATCTATATGTCTATCGACTGTTACTATTTACAAATAATGTATGATTGTAGTGTCAGTTGCTTGCAAACTTCTGATAGATCCGGTCAACATGCGCAGGTTGAATTGTGCATGCCAAAACAACAGGTGTAAGTACGTGTTAAACTTGTCTTTACAGTCACTGCACGATTCATCCATTGACTCGTTTTATAGCCTACTGTACTGGGTGGTTTAAGGTTAGGAGTTAGAAGCCAACGATCTGGTTTCACTTTTGTCAGTGGATGTTCCAGTAGTAAACCTCGTAAATATGAGTATGTATCGAGTATGGAGTATAGAGTAAGGTTTATTGTATGGGATCATCTGGTACGCAGTGTGTTATTTGTTCCGCATCAATAGTCCCTGTGAGATAGAAGACACATTCAGTAGATTTCATACGACAGTGTGCGGAATACACAAATATTTGCTTAGGGAGGACTTTCCGTATTTACAGAACAATACAGTATATCCATAATGAGCAGAGGCATTTAATCCATTTAAAGTTTTAAACAACTGGCCCAAAATTAGAAATAGCTAAAAAAGAAGAAATCGGGACAGTAGACGTTTACAAAACATGAAAAAGCCCAGTCGTCTTCCTCATAACAATGCAACTACCATATGTAATTTGTACTGAAGCCTTGGGGAAAACTGTATGTTGTCCTCAAGTTACTCCTACTATAGAAACTGACAGTTTTCAGTGGTAAATATATATATTTGGAGGTCATGTGTGCTGAAAAATTAGCTGTCCTGTTTACCATATTTGCCATGGTGCTGCACTAGGCCACTAACAGCAGTCAGCATCCTCCTTCAATTTGGCTGTAAATGTTATCAGTTTCATAAAAAATTCCCTGAAAGGAAACAATCTCCTCACTGCTGGAATTTCAACATTTCAGCATATGAGTCACTTATGGTGAAATTATAAACCTCAAGTCTGTGTAAAAAAAAAAAAAAAAGTTGATTTGTTGATTGTTGCCACGAAAAATAATTTCATTATGTAGTCATATAGCCAGCTGTTTACATGACTTTAGGCACCAATGCATCGTTTTCTCACTTTTTCTCTGAGGTTTAACTATTAACAGTTTATTGCACTACGTTACTGATAAACCGACTCCCAGATTCATTCAAGTTCAATAGGTGGCTTGCTTAACTTGCTTGCCCCCTGTGTCTGCCAGAGGTATACATATTTAATCTGCTTCTGCTTTGCCTCATGGAAGACAGTCTTCCAGACCAAACATTTGTAGTTTATTCAGTAGTATGTGACATACACAATTAAACACCATTCCCAGGGCATCTCCCCTGTAGCCCCAATATATTTGGGTGTTCTGATATTATTTTCAGAATTTTGAATTATTTGCGGTTTCATTTAGGGAAAGCAAAATGGCACAGATCCTCTTCAAAAACTGAAATTTCACCTATGACCTTTTGAGTCCCAATTCAGTGTACACAGTAAGGCCAAAGATGGGGTTGGGAAAACTGTGTTTTCTGTATGCTTGTTTGCCATTACAACTGCCAGTGTGGAAAAATACTGACGATGGATAAAGAACACCTGCCCCAATCAGTAATCTCATAACACAATGTTGAAAAAGTCCAAAGGCAAAACATCTTACAGTTATAAAGAGCCATTACAGCCCCGTAAAACAACTCGTTTCATTTTCTCGGCATAGCTTTGCGTGCTACACTCAGGACTCTTGGCATGTCTGCAACACTATAAATGAACACAAACCAGTTCATTTAGTGATTCCAGAACACTCAGATTTCAGGACGCTACTGTTTTTTCTAGGCCATTATTTTCATGCCAACCCAACCATTGAAGGCTTTGTTACCCGACTGTTCAGGATGCACAAAAAATTCTGCAAGAAGAAATACTGAAGGTTATTATAAGTTAAAGAAAGCTATTTATTATGCATTTTTCATTTCTTCTTTTAAGTGGCCCGAAAGAGGTCAGCCAGTATTGAAAAGAGAGCCTGCTTTGACTTTATTTGACTTGGTATGAGTATGAGTAGGTTTGAGTATGGTTAAGTGTGCTACTTAGGTTATTCAAGAAATGCTTTAAATTATTTCTTGCTTGTTGATCTGAGGGTATTTGTCATTTTGGCACCAGGACCGTATAGATGGGACTTTCAGTGTACAGCATTTTCACAGGATTCAGCTTCCTTCTGGTGCAAACCATCAAATAATGACCTGGTCTATATACATATGGCCATATAAACACAAATGACATCCTAACCAAAGGCTTTCCATTCAGTGAAAGCCAAGGGAATCCGTTGTTTTTTTCTAACTAAACATCATTGCACATTGCATCATTGCATTGATACCATTCCAATGCCAAGAACAACAATGATCAAATATGATCAAAAATTGTAATTACATATTTATGTTGGTGTGGTACATAAAATGGTGATTTAGATGTATGATTAGGATAAACATATCCTAATGATTTAATCACAAAATTCAGTTCAACTGAATGGTCACTCGCATTTGCGAGTGTGAAGTAGAAGTGTGTCTTAGCTGTTGAGAAATTAGTTCTTACATTATATCATTACATGAAATCATATCACATGTTATCATTCAATTTGTCATTATGTGAGTCAGTAGTTCGATCATTATAGAGGGAAAACCTGTTATTAATGAAAATCAAAGAGTGCCAGAAAAGCATAATTCCATAAGGCCCAGCCCAGCTTGCAGATCTTGGAAATCCCCCAATATGCCTCATGTATAAATTTCCTCAGAGCTCTAAGGCCGTGCAGCACAATGCTGAAGTGTGCAAATGTCTTTATTAAGTTTTAAGTGCAATACGTGTGCAAAAATATGACTGGATCTCTCAGATAAGTGATAAATTACTAAAAGGCACCTTATGTATACGATAACAGTTTTGGTGACACCTGCTCAATGCCTTCGCTGTTGCTGTCAGACAGCAAGTTAGAAACATTTCAAGTCTGGGTGCAGTTGCTGGAATCAGGCCAATTTATAAAGGTTGAAGAAGGAGGAAATGAAATTGATCTGCCAAACCACTTCTGTGTGACAGGACGATTGAATTATCATAAGCTCCAACTGGTGAGTATTGTGCAAGTCGGCACAGCTGAATTCTGATTGGTTGGATGTTCTAGGATTTCTTATGGAGGTTCTTTGACACTTTCGGCCTAACCTTAGCATCTCCTTCAGGGCCTAAGTCCACCCTCTCACCTGCAGTTCCTGCCCTAACCCCACTCTCCTCCCCTGGCGCTTCTGCAGGTCATGCTGTTGGGAGACTCCGCTGTGGGGAAGACATGCTTCCTGATGCAGTTTAAAGATGGGGCCTTTCTCGCCGGCAGTTTCATTGCCACCGTGGGAATAGACTTTAGGGTAATGCAGAAGTGGCCACTCCACGGTTTGATGGTTTGACTGAATGCCTGAACTTTTTCCTATCGACAGGACACCTTGTTTGTAACTCGCACCCGCGTGCAGTGTTTGTTTGTCCACTTGTCGCTGATGAAAACATAGGGAGCCAGCTGAAGTTCTCAAATCTACTTATTAATTTATGTTTATTTCACAATTGCAGTCACTGTTTGCGCAACATCAATGCAATTAGGACACATACTGCCACACAGAAAGTGTTGTCGCCCATGAAATCTGAATCTCATGCGATTTCACATCCCTTACTCAGTTTGACAGAAGCAATTTATATGTGGAAATGCAGTCAAGTGAGATGAGCTTTGTCTTTCGGGCCTTCTCGGGTCGCGTTAAAAATGATAGGGTTGTTTATGTTCAGCAAGGGCTTGTGTCATGTAAACAAGCTTGTGTCAAACAAGCTTGTGACTTCTTTGCCATGGTAACGACCAACAGAGAGCTCATCTTTAGAGGGGGAGGGAGAACTTGGGAGTTCCATTTGAGACTCTTGCTGCTTGTGCCATAGTGGTCCATATACCTTTAAAACGATTGCACTTTTAGTGGGTGATAAGTGTTTTTATTCCTACTTTATTGCATTATTTATTAGGATTGGTTGGTGTTTAGTCTCGTCTTCCTGCAATCAGGCCTAGTAGCTGGAACAAAAGGTCAAAAGCAACAATGAATGTACACAGACCATGTTTGGTTAGTTGTAGGGTATTTATCCCAGAAACAGTACAAATACGTTTATTACCCATCTACCATATTAAATTAGGGTATGTTAAGGAAAGTGTGTCTGTTATTACCGGCAATTTACAAGCTTCCTACAAGCTAGTTTCCTCTGTTTCAATTGTTTGATAAAATTCTCCGCTCTTTCAAGATTGCACTGTCATGCCATGCAGGGTAAATGAATGTCAAAAAGTTAATTTGCATGTCACAAGGAAGTAATGGGTGGATGGAGACAGCACTTTCCTACAATACTAGTTTTGTGGGTGATTAGTTTGCACAATGTTCCTGTGTGTGATTTACCGACTAACACAGATAAGCTTGTGGTTTGTGCAAACTGGAACAATATTCACACCTGTGAATTTATGATTTATGAGGACCGTACTCAAAAATCCAGAGATTCACCCAGTTATTCAGACCTGAAATGGCTTAAGTTTATTTGTAAATACTTAGCAGTAGTTATAACATACATGCATACCTTTATATTTGCCCCTGCCGTCATGAAAAATTATGAATATTATTATAATATGGTGTGATTCTGTGTGGCTCAGTAGGTCGAGCACGGTGTTGACAACGCTTAGGTTGTGTGTTCAATTCCCACTGGGACCACATATACGGAAAAAATGTATGCATTCACTACTGTAAGTCGCTTTGGATAAAAGCATCTGCTAAATGGCATGTATTATATTATACAGTATATGAATATGTTTTTGACCGGACAGGCATTCCCGTGTTACAGTATATTACTCCCAAAAAAGGAGCAGTTGAATTTGAGTCTCTCCTTAAATCTGTATGAGACAATTCTATTTTGGGTAGCAATTATCAAAGGATGAATTTATCATTGTATTAAGACTAAAGGGCATTCATGGTTTAAGAATATTATGAATAAAGTAGTCGGAGCCCCACATACACATTTAGATTGTAATCAATTAATTTTTTTAACTTTATTTGTAATATGCTGTATGCAACTCATTAGCAGGCTTGCAATCTACTGGCTAAAAAATAAGATTAGCAAGCAAGTTACCATCAAAGGTGAAACAAATTGCTGTCTAATTGCAAGCTGATAAAACTATAGCTAGGCAGCAACACTGTATTGGACAGTGTGATAGTTTTGTCAAAATGAATGTGCTTAACTGTGTTCATTCCAGTCATTCCTGCTCCTAATTACTAAGAATGCCAGCAAGGTGATTTTAAAAATAACAGAACAACTGGTTATAACATATCAAATTAAGATGGCCACAGTGCTCTCTTATTAAAGTTGGAGATTGAGATGGAGATGGACAGCTCCATACCTTCATGGTGCTTGCCATCTCACCGTACAGACTGGAGCCACTCATTTCCTTTCCCATAAATATTTGTTCATTCAGCGCATCAATGTGAATGTAATTGTAAGATTGTGCATGCCCCAACTTAACCTCCCCAACCAGTGCAGTTACAATGAGAGTGGACTGCTCAACTGCATAAAATAAGATACAATTATAAATATATAAAAATAAAAATAAAATATATAGAAATAATATGCAATATAATAAAGCACATTATGGCACTGTATCCTCTCTGGTGGGTTTACCTGTTGTCACCCATAGTCTGTGAATAGAAATTAACTCTCATTATAAGTGTAAAAGCTTCTGATGTGAGTATTTTTCCCTATCTCCAGGTTTGTTATTTCAGCTCTCCTTCTGTAGCAGTCGGTTCACAGGCAGGCGTGCCTACGTGGAGCGGAATGGCTGTGTCTCACTGACGCTCGAACAGCAGGAGGAATTGAAGCCTGTTGCTGTGGCAACTAATGACTAGGCTCAGAATGTTTCGTCTGTCGCTCTTAAGATGCCTCTGACGTGGGTTTTTTTTTTTTTCCTAGAATCGTTAAGGATGAAACGATTATTAAACAAAGCAGCCAAAAAAAGAACATAACGGAAGCGCTTCTGAGATTAGACGTGTGGTAGGAAAGCAGAATTTTCTGTAGGAGTGGGCTGCTTTCAGGCAGCAAGGCCAATGGAGGGAAGCTGTTCCCGACAGTTCCTTCATTTGTATCGATTGTTTTGATTGGCTTTGTTTCCGTTTGTTTACCGAATAAGATGACTGACCAGTCTCTGTGTGACACACTGTATAAAGGGTGGATGAGAAACCCGTTGTGTAGCAGTGGAATGATGAGACTTGCACAGCAAGATTAGTATACCAGCATCTATTCCAAGCATGAGGGTGCTGCGACGAGAGCTCAGGTGTCTCGTCATCCTCTGGTGGCATATTCTCAGCAGCTGCTGGCCCCACTGTGGCCCACACGCCAGGGGAAATTACTTTTAGGAATAGAGAGGAGGGACAGTCTCTTGACACATTGCAGTTGTTCTAATGATACTATATATTTGTTTGATTAGTGGTAGTGGTAGTACCAGTAGTAGTAGTAGTGTTTATATTGTCTTTGGTATCTGTTCAACTCAAAACTCAAAGACTGATAGTGAATAGGAGACCGTTGCTGTTTCTATCCAATTCTAGTTTTGGCTGTGTCCTCATCCATCTCAGTTTGTAGCCTCGTTCACTGTAAATCGTCTTGTCCCTAAGAAGTGTCATATGGCATTTGACTTCTCCAGAAGTCTCTCTTTTGTTTTGTGACATGTCTTGCAACACAGGATGTCACAAGATACTGTACAAGAGAGTTTCTAACAGGAAGTTACTGAAGAATGTTTGGTAATGTAATGGTCTACTAATGGCTCTGTTGTTTACTGAACTAAGGGCTTGAGGGAGGGTAACAGAAGCAGGTTTGATGCTTTATTAAACGCAGAAAACAGTGTTTTAAGTGAGAGATGATGGTTGGCAAAGCTGAAAAAGAGAGTAAATTTGCATGAGCACCTCGGCCATTATCTTGACCTATGCGCTGGCAGGGCTTCCAACACATAATACTTTGACTACGGTACTATAATTGAGTTGGTCTACTTCAAGTAATGTACTCACCACTGAGTGACTGACTAATTTGTAGAAATCAATTAGGTAGATACTATTTAGTTGCTATATGTACTTGGACCAGTTATGTGTCTTTTTACTTTCAGGTCATTCATGCTCTGTAAAATGAACTGAAAGAGGTCTTCACTGTCAAAATCCATCACAATGGAGATAATAGTCATAAATGAGTATCAACACCTAGGCTATTTGTTTCAATCAGTGGATATATCCATGTCTTTAATATCAAATACACATACATTAATTGAATCTAGTCTTGAATATCGCATACCTTTAGGCTTTATTTATTTATTAGTGTATTTGTTTGGGACAGTAACGTTAAACCTTTGT